>APFE031567908.1:0-12036 GCA_000404065.3 Pinus taeda | reverse complement strand
TTATAGTCTACGGTAACACATTTGAAGAAGCTTTAGAAAAAGTCCTTTAAAGATGTAAATAAACAAACCTTTCACTAAGCCATGAAAAATGCTTTATGATTTTTACATAAGGTATTGTTTTAGGACATCACATTTCAGGAGATGGGATTAAAGTAGACAAATCAAAAGTTGAAGTCATCTCTAAGTTACCAATTCCAAATTGCCAAAAAGATGTTAGAAGTTTTCTAGGATTTTCAGGATATTATAGAAGGTTTATAGAAAAAGGTACCCAAGTAGCATCTCCACTCTTTAAATTGCTTACAAAATATTGTGAATTCAAGTGGAATCTTGATTTCCAACTAGCATTTGAAACCTTGAAAGCAAAATATCTAAAGCACCTATCTTAAGAGGACCAAATTGGAAACTTCCTTTCCATATTTCTACAGATGCTTCAGATACAGCTCTAGGAGCTGTATTGGGACAAACAGATTTGATTCCTTATGCCATTTACTACACAAGTAAAAATTTGACTCCCACTGAGTTGGACTATACTATGACTGAAAAAGAGTTCTTAGCTGTTTTTCATGCAATTAACAAGTTTAGACACTATGTAATAGGCTATGAAACTTTTGTTCATATAGATCACTCTGCAATTAGATATTTGATGAATAAACCTATTACTAATGGCAGAGTTACAAGATGGCATTTACTTTTGCAAGAATTCAACATTACTGTGCTAGATAGACCTGGAAAACAAAACATAGTCGCTGATTTCTTGTCCAAGATTCAGAATATCAAAGAAGACTCTCTGGTTGAGGATAAGTTTCCTGATGAATATCTAGTTGCAGTAACTACTCAAAATCCTTGGTTTGCAGATGTTGCTAACTACATGGTTATAGGGAAGTTATCTTCAAATTTATTTCCTAGAGAGAAAAAGAAAGATTATTCAAAATAGTGCAATATATTCATGGATCATTAATAAATTGTATAAAACAGGGCCAGATCTTATGATTAGAAGGCATGTCAGGGAAGATGAAATACCTGATATTCTCAAAGCATGTCATGACGAGCCATGTGGTGGACACTCTGTTGACAAGAGGACAACCTATAAAATCCTTTATTTATGATATTATTGGCCATCCATCTTCAGAGATGCTAAAGAATATGTCAGAAGGTGCGACAACTGCCGAAGGGTAGGGAAACCTGCTCCCTCAAATGAAATGGCATTACAACCTCAGCTACTTATCGAACCCTTTGAAAAATGGGCTTTAGACTTTATTGGACCTATTAATCCTCCATCCAAGTAGAAAAAGTATATATTGGTATGCACTGATTATGTCACCAAATGGGTAGAAGCTAGAGCATTACTTTTTGCTAACGAAAAATCTATAGTTAATTTTATTTTTGAGTATATTTTTACTCGCTTTGGTGTTCCAAGAGAAATTGTGATAGATCAAGGAACTCAATTCACATCCAAAATGATGGAGAGGCTTATGGAAGAGTACACGCTCAAGCATAGGAAATCCACTCCCTATCATCCACAAGCAAATGGTCAAGTGGAGTTTACAAATAAACTGATTGAAGGAATCCTCACCAAGACTGTGCATCTACATAGAAGAGATTGGGCAGAAAGGCTTCCTGAAGCTTTGTGGGCCCATAGAACTACATGGAAGAACACAACAGGACATACAACTTATGAACTTGTTTATGGAAAGCAAGTCTTGTTCCCCATAGAGTTCCAAGTTAAAACTTTCAAGATGGCGGTCTAGTTGGGGATGGATTTATCATAAGCTCAAAAGCATAGACTGGAGCAATTAAATGAACTTGATGAGATCAGACAAGAAGTTGTTCAAAAGACTAGTTTAGTTCAACAACAGAGAGCTAAGTGGCATGACAAGTACATCAAGGACAAAAGGTTTCAAGAGGGAGATTGGGCACTATTATTTGATTCAAAGTTTAAGAATTTTCAAGGAAAGTTTCAAACTCATTGGCTTGGGCCATATGAGATTGAAAAAGTTTTCAGTAATGGAGCAGTAAGAATCAGAAAAATAGATGAGAATCAAACTCCTCTCCTTGTGAATGGTCATAGGTTGAAAATTTATCAAAAACCAATCTCAAAGGAGGAGTTCATCAAGATCTTTCAAAATAATTCTGAAATGAAGTTGGTGAAGAAGAATCCTTCTTTTCCACCAACTTAGTCTTTGTTCTTTTCATCATATCTAAAAAAAATAAAAATAAATAAATAAATAATTGTATAAGATTGAAAACCAATCACTGATTGGCATGCTTATACAAAAAACCCAGGGTGAAAATCAGAAGACTCTGACACCCTATATTTTCCAAAAAATGGTGACTCATTGTGCATTTTGAAAATTCATTGTTTTACTTCATTTCATTATGTTTTACTTCTGCAAGTTTCACTCCACTCCACCACCATATTTCACTAACAAATTTTTCTTCTTCAACATTTCTTCCACCTCCAATTTTCATTTCCATTCTGTCATATTTTCATTCACAGAGTCATCTCCATTTCATTCATTCATAAAGTCACATTTTATTCTCTATTTTACATTCCGTAGCTGTTCTCAAGTTCCGCAACTGTTCCAGTTCTGTAGCTAATCCTATTTTGCAGCCAATCTGACTCTGCAGTGACAGTTTCATCATTAGTTCAAAAAATGAAAAGGCTAGTTCATAATAAATTTCATATGTAGGTTGGTGGGCTCCAGTATTGCAACAATAATGCTGCAACTCCTAGGGCTCCCTTCTTTACTTTTATCAACCCGGTAGTTCATAACAAACTTGGAAGCGACGATGCTATATGCACAAGTACTAGCTCTTGCCGCAGGCTGTCACTGGATCAGCTGGCACAAGTCTGCTAGGAGCTTAAGCCAACTTCTATGAGATCTTAGAAGAAGATTTTAACTGTGATGGATGAAAGATAACTCAAAGGAGGCTAATCTACTTGCAGAAAGAAGTGGAAAGTTGAAAGGAAATGCAAACCCTAGCAAACCCTAATTTTACCGACTAACCCTACTGGTGCAAGAAATGAGATGAAAGCAGTGAAAATGGATGCCATTGACTTTTAGAAAGGTAAAATACATGTGAATAAGCTACTTCTACAGTAAAATATGGAAAAAACCATCTTTTTGTATTTTTGAGTAAGTTGTCAAAATTATTATGCATGTGCTTTAACTGTCTTTGACTCTACAGAGGTTGGCGAAAGGAAATGCTTGCAGGAGGTTGGGAAGGTGAGAAGAGGGCCTAAGGGGTTCCTAACACCCTTACAGAGAGTTTCACAGTGATTGGATCTCAAGAAACCACTTTCGTGAGCTTCTACAGGAAGTCTGCAGGGGTTCTACAAGATGTTCTGTAGCTTCTACAGGATGCTCCGAAAGGGAATTTTGGAGCATTGATGGTGGAAGAAAGGTGAAGAAGTGGGTATGGAGGTGAGATAAGGATGTGAGGAGGTCTAGGACTTGGTGAATGAGGATGAGGAGTGGTTAAGGCGATCAGATTTGGTTCAAGGATGGAGGGAGCAAGGTTGCACAAAGATATGGGAATTAAGTCAAATTGGAAAAGGGGTGGAAAATGAAAGGGAGGAATCTGAGTTAGGGGGTTGGAGCAGGTTGTCTAATGGAGGAAAGGTAGGAAGGAAGGCATCATAGGTTTTCTGCACAGTATTTTCCAAAACTGACCAAACAAAGACTATGTAAACCAAAGATCTAGCTATTTTGACCTATTTTGACCTAGAAACCAACATCCATGATGAACATAAATTTATTGGTAGAAAATCATGCAAGATAACGATGAAAACTAAGCAATAATGGATCTAAGAATGTAATCATAACTGGTACCAAATTTGCAAATAAGAATCTAACACTAGCAATTGCATGAAGAAGCAAAAACAGTGTTTTTGTGGCAGCAAGGACACCTTGGTCTCAGCTCATGGTCCCAAGGAGGGAGAGATGAGATCAAGGAATGCTTGGTGGCATTTTTCGAAGATTTTTTCTACTACCAACCTATCAAATCAACTTGAAGCATGAAAAGCTATCTCAATCATCAAAAATGACCTAAGTAACAAAGCAATATTTTAATCTAAATAACATAAATTATTCTATGAATGCAACAAAGACACATAAAAGTGCACAAAGGAGGTACTGGGCACTTGGGTTGGGCCCAACCCCAAGAGCTACAACCTCCTAAGAAATATTAGATCTGGGGCAAAGCTAGATTCCTCTTTATTGATCAAAATATAATAGTTACATCCCAAAAACTGTCTACAAGAAAAAGCTTGAAAATACGCTGATACAGGCTGCACTAAAGTGCTAACCTACTGACTAAAATCTAACTACAATTTAACTAAAATTTGATTAACTCCTGACTAAAAACTGACTAACTTAAATGAGGCCCTAAGCCTTTTTATTTATACAAATTGAGGACCCCAATAGTCCTCCTAAACTTTAGGGACTCGACTGCCAAAACTTGCAGTTAACAACAGTCCTACTTGAATTGTTCGATTGCCCCTTGTGCTCCGAGTTTTTGATGGAGAATTCGAGGTAAGGGCTCATAAATGAAGGGGACACCTTCCTACAAATCCTCTCCCTTGTTCTTCCACGAATTTGGCTGCCACGTGCTCATTTAAACTTTTGATTTTGTCTCAAAATTGACCAAAAATTTGCATAAAGCACACATTAGACTTTTTGGCATAATGACTAACCCAATTCACTCTATTAGCATAAATATAATAAAAAACATGCAATAAACTAATGAGAATGGTGGATTAAGTCGAATTAGGAGGCTAAATGAGCCCATATAATTACCCATTTTTGGGGCTCATCATCACCCCCTCCTGAAAATGTTGCTTATCCTCTAAGCAACAAATGTATCTCTTCATCTTTGATGGCCCTGGTGGCCTCCTTATCATCCCAAGCTTCTAATGTGGTCTACTCATGTGTGCCATACAATTCTGCCTTCTTGCCCATGTCCTTCCACTGCTCCTCCTATTCTGCTTGTTTGAATTCTTGTGTTTTTCTTGGCCTTAAAATACATGGATGCCTGCCTTTTTCTTTTTGTTTTGTAGGTGTGCTTAATGCGGCAAGTATAGCTGCTGCTTCCCTTGCCAACATTTCAGGGGATTTCTCTTTCTGTTGTTCTTTTCCTTCACTTCCTGTAGAAATCTTTATGCCCCCTGTTTCTGCTTGTGTCACTAATATCTCAGGGTGTGTCTTTCCTTTCTCTTGCTAGGTCCCTACCTTGGTTGTGGCAGTCTTCTTTTGGGCTTCCTTGGCCTTTTTTATCCTACTCTGCATCCTCTTTTCCCTTGGTGTTTTGCTTGTTGTTTTGTCCTCTGTTTTAGGCTCAATGGTCTTGTCAAATTCCTCTTTTTCCTTTTGTTCTTCCTCTGTTTTGCCCTCTGCTTGAATTCGGTTTTTCTGAACCCAAGAAGGAATTTTTCATGTGCTTCTTAGAACATCAAATGGCAGCAATTCCCCTGTTTGAAAACTGTTGTCACCCAGAATTTGAAAGGAAGAATTTTGTTTCTACAGACAGAGCACAAAGATCAAATTTTCTTCTCAGCACACAGACATATATGCAAATTCAAAATTTTCATACACAGGCTAGCCTCCACAACTGCATATATCTTCCCTATAGGGGAATTTTTAGAAAGAGGAAATGTGGAGGAGAATTTTGATGCAGAAACAACTGGGAAACCCAGTGCAATACACAGGAAAATGTTTTACTTCCAATACACAGGTAGAATTTTGCTCTGATTTTCCAATCTGATGCCGTTTAATTCACCACCTTGCACAAACATACCAGGCATAGAGGAGTTTTTTCGAGCCTACCTGTAGAAGCCTTCCTGTAGAAGGCTCTCGTTTCTTATAGAACGAAACTGTGCTTCCAGTAGAATGCCGATAGGCGGGAGATTTAAAAAACAAGCAGAAATCTCGAAAAATCAGGCAGAAATCTTGCAGAGGACCATTGGTTAGCTACTCTAGAAGTGGTGGACGTGTACTCCAGTTGGGGACGTCATGAAGGCACAATGAACAAAGAGTGGTGAATGTGTTAACTGAGTTTTCTTTTAACTACTGACGTGATTCGTGGTGAGAAGATGAGGTGGCATAAATGTGTGTTGGTCCCATGCAGACTGCAGTGATGTCACGAAAATTCATGTTTTCTACCTGTTAATCACTTGACATCATGTGTGCTGGAGTTCAGAACATCTGGCACTACTTGTTTTTTTAATTTCTCGTGAGTTGACTAAACACGTGCACTGGGTGATCTCCGAATGAGTGTAATCGAACTAGCTGAGGGTGTCAGGTTATCTGGCTATCTTTCTAGCTTAATCCAACCATTTCATTCGTTCATGCACTTTCGAATCATACAGATGAAAATAGAGGAACTGTTTTAGACACTTACCTGTAAGTTGACGTGTTGCTTGGTTCTTTTTGCTGCTGCATGCTCATATTCCATTACTGCATGCCTGGATCCCTTATGCTATATGCTTTTTGCTATCTGATGTGTGGCTATTTTTCTTATGTAGGTATCCTCTGGATGGCTCGAAGCTGCAGAAGTCTGTTTGAACGTTCAGATTTGCACCCTTATGCTGCTGATGTTGAATTTTTACAAGACATCGACTTGTTTTATCCATAGCTCCCAAACAATAGATTGAATTGACTTGAAACTTTCTGAGCATGTTTCTATCATCGTTATGCACCTCCCATAGCAAAATTGTGGTCAATGGATGAACAAATTTTGAGAAAAACTGAAAATGGGTGAAGGTGACAGATGTCAATTTCTCGAAAACCATGCACTGGAATTGACTGAAACTACTTGGGCAGGTTACTTTCACCTATATGCATCTCCCCATGAAACAGGTTTTGAAATGGATGCACAGATATGGAGAAAATGCAAAAATGGCTAAAGGTGATGGAGGCTAATTTTTTGGAAACCGTGCATCAGAATTGGCTGAAATTACTTGGGCATGTTGCCATCATCCCTATACAACTCCCCATAAAATGGTTTTTTAAATGTATGCACGGTTTTCAAGTTAGGGAAAAAAAAAATTCCGTTCTATGTATTTTTGCTTCAAAGCATTCTGCAGGTCTTTTGCACAGTAAGAAAAAATGACCTTGCGCTGTGATGCAGGCATGGAAATGATGGAAGAGGGGTTTGAAGATTGCAGGAGGATTTATGAACCCTTTATGAAGCTATCATGTTCGCCAAACTAATTTTTAAAATCCATTTCTATCTTTCTGCAATTTCTACAGGAACTTCCTGTAGAAAACACAATTTTCATAAAAGAAGCAGAATGAGATGGAAAAATGATGGAGAAGGGTGAGGGATGGAAACAGGGATGTTTACAGGCCCCATGGATAGATTCCCAGCCTTCATGTTCTCTTTAGAGATCAATTTTGGCTTGTTTGTAGGCTTCCTGTAGAAGACACAGAACTTCCTGTAGAAGGTGAAATCTCAGTCCGAATGGGACCAAACCTTGGGAAATGGTGGTGGTCATGGAGAAATGGATTGTGAGGGATGCTGGTAGCCTGGTGCTGACCTCTATCCTTGTTTTGTGTGATCCTCCTAACCTGCAATGTCCTTCCTGCAACATGCAATTATTCAACAAAAATTAGGTTTATTTTTCTTTTTCTCTTTTTTTTTTTTTTGAAAACAACTAAGGCGCCTCATGGAGGTTTTCACCCTAATTGCCCGCCTTTGGCACCTCCAAGGGAGGTTTTCACCGAGGGATCTTATTCTTTTTTCTTTTCTCTTCTTTCCAACCCATTGACCGCCTCATGGAGGTTTTCAATCAATGAGCCAATCTGAGGCGCCTTTGAGGAGGTTTTCACTTTAGATTTTTATTTTCCTCTTATTTTCATTTTTTTCATTTTCATTTATTTTTATTTTTGTTATCCTACCCTACTTAAAAAACAAAATCATTTTCAAGTATAAGAATACTTCCAATGGAGCCATGTGCACATCGAGATGATAGACAAAATGATGTGGAGGCTTGAAATGCATGCTTTGATAGGTATCCAGATTTCAGAGACCAAATGATTTGACTTTGAGGGATTCAAGCATAGCTGAGGAAGAGAGTACTACTGCAACTTAGTGACCGTCTGAAACCATATCTCAATATAGCTCTGATATCCTTGGTCCTTTTGCTGATCTGGATCATTCTTCATGTCACCTTCTATCATGACCTTCACATCCTCCTCTTTTTGCTGGTTTTTCTCTTGAATACATGGAGGATTTGAGGGTAACCATGAGGGAGCTCTCTTGATCTCTAATTCTGTTGTCTTCTCTTCATCAAGTGAAACCCATGATTCTTTGATCTGCTCTTTTGAATCTTCTTTTTCCGGTTGTGGTCCTTCAATGCTGTCAATATAATCTCTTTTTTGCAATACTCTTCCTGAGCTATGGTGAATATCATTGAGCTCAAGAGGAGTTGTTTGGAAGTGTTGTACCTCAACTTTGCAATTGGGTTGAGCTACTCCAATGTGCAGGTTTGGAAATGGTGGTATGGGTAGTTGAGTGGGGGTGTATATTTGAGATGGATGTGGATGGGGTTGTGGTTGGGCAGGTGGTGGAGGCAAAGGAGCGGGAGAAGAGTTGTATTGGGGCCTCCACTCCTGATGAGGTACATTCCATTGAGGTTGTGGCTGAGCATAGGGGTGAAATGGATGAGTAGCTGGTTGAGCATGATATTGAGATGGATATGCCCAAGGAGGGGGTATGGACCAGGAAGGATGAGTAGGGAGACCCCATGAAGGCATGGAAGTGACTTGATAGGGGTTGTAATAGGTCTGGGATGTCCCTTGCATGCCCTGCTCGTAAGTTCTGGGTCCATGTGGCCCCCTTTGGTTCATTAAATAGAGTGGTTCAATGGTGTCTTAGGCTCTCTGATATGCAACTTTAAGTTCGGGCAAGGAAGGGCACTGTTTCGTAGGATGGTCTTTTTCACAGATAAAACACACGTTTATGGAGTGTAATGGACATTTGTTCCTATGATGCTTTCTAGTGTACCTAGGACAAAAGATGGCCAAAGCCCTCTTGGATTCCTCTTGCTTCCTTTGGATCTATAAGGTATCCAATTGCATGGCAAGAAACTGCCTCATCTCGCTCTTGAAATCTTCCAGCATATTTTCACATTCACCTTTTCCAACATAAAGGGATGAGTTGGAAGAAAAGGTATTGCTCCCAACATTTCTGTTTTCAACCATTTGCTCCAAAGGAATGTTTTCTTCTTCTTCTCCTCTAGAGGTTCTTCACATATGTCTTGCTGTCCACTTAGGGGTTCTTCTTAATCACAGCCATCGAAGAGGAGAGAATGTTGGTTGTGTGAAGTAGTGGGGGTGTTGTGCAAACATTTTTCTGAATTATCTCTTCTCCTACAAGGCATGAAAGGAAATCTTTTTGGTTGATTTTTGTTTTTTTTTTTTCTGCTTGTATCTACAAAACTGAAATAGATTGAACTGCAATTAACTAAAATCTATCTTGCTGAAATGAAAATGCGGAATTGAAATGAAAGCAGGAAAGGACTAATCTATTTTGCTGAAATGAAATTGCAGGAATGAAATGCTAGGCTATGCTTGCAGAATTGAAATTGCGGAATTGAAATGCTAATCTATGAAAGTGGGAAATATCTAATCTACGCTTGCTGAAATGAATGAAAGCAGGAAATGTCTAATCTACTTTTGCGGAAATGAAATTGCAGAATGGAAATGAAACAACTACTCTACTCTTGCTGAAATAAACTACTTAGTAGAAGGTTGTAGTAGAAAATAGAAGAAAAGCAGCAATCACTAATACTCTGACGCTTCCCCGGAAACGGTGCGAAAAAGATGGTGGGATCTAGTATTGTAGCAATAATGCTGCAACTCCTAGGGATCCCTTTTTTTCTTTTATCAACCTGGTAGTTCGTAACAAACTTGGAAGCAACGATGCTATATGCACAAGTACTAGCTTTTGCCGTAGGCTGTCACTGGATCAGCTGGCATAAGTTCGCTAGGAGCTTAAGCCAACTTCTATGAGCTCTTAGAAGAAGCTTTTAACTGTGCTCTTAGAAGAAGCTTTTAACTGTGATGGATGAAAGCTAGCTCAAAGGAGGCTAATCTACTTGTAGAAAGAAGTGGAAAGCTGAAAGGAAATGCAAACCCTAGCAAACCCTAGTTTTACCGACTAACCCTACTGGTGCAAGAAACGAGATGAAAGCGGTGGAAATGGATGCCATTGACTTTTAGAAAGGTAAAATGCATGTGACTAAGCTACTTCTGCAATAAAATCTGGAAAAAACATCTTTTTGTATTTTTGAGTAAGTTGTCAGAATTATTATGCATGTGCTTTAACTGTTTTTGACTCTACAGAGGTTGATTGGTGAAAGGAAATGCTTGCAGGAGGTTGGGAAGATGAGAAGAGGGCTTAAGGGGTCCCTAGCACCCTTCCAGAGACTGATCGGATCTCAAGAAACCACTTTCGTGAGCTTCTACAGGAAGTCTATAGGGGTTCTACAAGATGTTCCCAAAGGGAATTTTGGAGGGTTGATGGTGGAAGAAAGGTGAAGAAGTGGGTATGGAGGTGAGATAAGTGTGTGAGAAGGTCTAGGACTTGGTGAATGAGGATGAGGAGTGGTTAAGGTGATCGGATTTGGTTCAAGGATGGAGGGAGCAAGGTTGCACAAAGATATGGGAATTAGGTCAAATTGGAAAATGGGTGGCAAATGAAAGGGAGGAATCTGAGTTAGGGGGTTGGAGTAGGTTTTCTGATGGAGGAAAGGTAGGCAGGAAGGCATCACAGGTGTTCTGCACACTATTTTCCAAAACTGACCAAACAAAGACTATACAAACCAAAGATCTAGCTATTTTGACCTAGAAACCAACATCCATGATGAACATAAATTTATTGGTAGAAAATCATGCAAGATAACGATGAAAACTAAGCGAGAATGGATCTAAGCATGTAATCACAACTGGTACCAACTTTTGCAAATAAGAATCTAACACTAGCAATTGCATGAAGAAGCAAGAACAATGTTTTTGTGGCAGCAAGGACACCTTGGTCTCAGCTCATGGTCTCGAGGAGGGAGAGATGAGATCAAGGATTGCTTGGTGGCCTTTTTCGAAGATCTTTTCTACTACCAACCTATCAAATCAACCTGAAGCATGAAAAACTATCCCAATCATAAAAAACGACCTAAGTAACAAAACAATATTTTAATATAAATAACAGAAATTATTCTATGAATGCAACAAAGACACATAAAAGTGCACAAAGGAGGTACTGGGCACTTGGGTTGGGCCCAACCCCAAGAGCTACAACCTCCTAAGAAATATTAGAGATGGTGCAAAGCTGGATTCCTCTTTATTGATAAAAAAATAATAGTTACATCCCAAAAATTGTCTACAAGAAAAAGCTCGAAAATATGTTGATACAGGGCTGCACTAAAGTGCTAACCTACTGACTAAAATCTAACTACAATTTAACTAAAATCTGACTAACTCTTGACTAAAAACCGACTAACTAAAATGAGGCCCTAAGCCTTGTTATTTATACAGATTGAGGACCCCAACAGTCCTCCTAAACTTTAGGGACTGGGCTTCCAAAACTTGCAGTTAACATCAGTCCTACTTGACTTGCTTGGCTGCCCCTTGTGCTCTGAGTTTTTGATGGAGAATTCGAGGTAAGGGCTCATAAATGAAGGGGACACCTTCCTACAAATCCTCTCCCTTGTTCTTCCAAGAATTTGGCTGCCAAGTGCTCATTTAATGTTATGCTCTTAACCTGCAAATGATACCCAAATACAGAATATGCGAATAAAAGAGACCCAAAATATAGAATATGCAAAGAAAAGATACCCAGAACACAGAATAGCAATGAATTTATTATTCAGAGAGTAATGTTCACTTGCCTCTTGGAGGGGGAAACCTCCAATAGAGCAAAGCTCGATTACAAAATAAGACACGATGCTCCTCGCAGGGAGTTTCTATCCTTTATATATGACTCCTATCGTTGCATACCACGGGCCAATACGTGGTATTATTAATACCAATCTATCTA
>APFE031567902.1:8015-98125 GCA_000404065.3 Pinus taeda | reverse complement strand
TTTTTTCTTTCTAAATGAAAAGTCAATGTCTCATACTCACATCTCAATTTTCTTTTCATGCATGTCTCTTCCTCACTTGTTAGAGATATATATAAATAAATTATGAAGGAGGTTGAAAGAGTACCTCTAGCATAAAATTTAATTTAACCTAAAAAGCCATTGTCATGCCCTTATAGTCACCCACCATCGGAGCCTAACTTAGCGCACCTAGATGGCAGATCAATATAGGTTTGTGGTACATCGTAACTTATTTCATCTCATCGATTTTCTCAATCCGAAACTATGTGATTCCATACTACACTTCACTTTTTATATTTCACGATTATTAAAATTCTTAAGTTTAACACTTATTGAAGATTGTAGATAATCATTGCATACAATTATGCCTTGGGATAACCAATATGAAAATGATATGAAGTAAAGTAATCTTATAGAATAGAAAACCCAACTGGCCTAACGATTGCCAAATATTCAAATGTGTTACAACCAAGTGAACTCTAGTCTCGTATAGCAATTTAAAAATTATAAAAGCACATAATTCAAACAGATCTATCCCCAAATTTCCTATTTGAATTACTATGATCATTCACAACTTTGTCACAGATCAAAATCATTTCACTTGATAGAAATAGTACAATCGTATGCATGCAATGTATGAAGAGTTAAGTTAAGTGAAGGAAAGCAAGTTAAGTCTAATATTAGAATTCAAGTGAGTCAAAGTTAAAAAGTTATTACCTTGTCAAGAAAAGATAAGTTAAGGAAAAGAAAAATGTCAATTTATGTTAAAGTCAAGTTAGAAAATTTTAATTAAAGCGTAAGTCATAATTTTCGTGAGGAATAGAAAGTTAGAGTTTGCATGATTCCATATTTAGAAAGTTTAGTGCTTATATACTCATGGTTGGGTCATTTTAATGTGAAGTAAGAAGAGAGAATAGAAGAAACTCGATGGATGTATTTGAGAGAATAATTAACGAATACAACTTCTTTATTCAAGAAAAAACTTGTATACTTATTTGCCTTGCGTTTGCATGTTTATCTCTCCCTCTAAAGTGGTATTAGAGAAAGGTTTAGCAAGGTTTAGAAGAACCAAATGAGTTAAGAAGGTCATGAGATACTTCCGCTAAGAGCCTTGGCTATTATGAGTAGTCTACAAATAAAAGTTTGAATCTATTGATCTATAAGTAGAAAATAGAGTTCAGTGAGAGTTTCTAAACCCAACTACTAAAATATTAGGGTGAGTAGCCTATAGATCCACCACCATATCAAGAGGAAAGAGCAACCACCACTGACCAAAGAAGGAGTATCCACCGTAAGTTGTAGCCATGATCCTCCATACAAATCTACATAGAAGAGCTTAGAAAAGTTACTAGCAGTTGTTGGGAGCTACCGTTAAAGTTAAGGTTAAAATGTTTAGTTTTAAGGATAATCAAGTGTATGTTACGTTGATTTATAGAAGGATGGTACAACAAGGAAAGAATACAAAAGACAAAAGAAATATGACAATCATGGGTCACAAAGCAATAATGAAGCAAATTTAGAAAAGAAATCAAAAGGAAGAGCCAAAGTATTTCAAAGACCTCATAGAGGGTCTCACCACAATTAGGCCATCTAAAAGGCAATTATATGAAGTAGAAAAATTCGAAGATGAATCCATTTGGATAAATATGGTAACACTTTCAAAATTTATTGGCAAAAAATTTAATTTTTGGGAATTGTTAAAATGAAAAATTTTCTTCGATGTAAAGAGTTGATTGAGTATCGATCTAATAACCCATATGATGGAGTATGTGATTACTTAGTATTGGATCTTGTAAAACATGCATTGGATGAGAAGTCCTTGTGCAAGGTAGCAAAATATACATCTTCCTTGGAAGCATTGAAGACCCTAGAAGTAGAATTTGGTATAAAGGAAAGTGAAATAAAGCAACAAATTATGTTACAGTCTATTGAAGAATCAATAGAAATTCAACCACATGTTTGAGAGTAAATGAGCAAGAATCTAGGAGGAAAACTAGAGCTTGGAGAATCCCACTCAAATATGGATAATGGTCATAAATACTATAAAAGTGAAACCCATCATGCAAACTTGCATATGGATGAAGAAGACACATAAAAGATTGTAGAGTGAGAAGTTGAAGTGCCTACGTGTAAAGTAGATCGAGAACATTTAGATGCTCAAGAACCCCGCTATACCATGGGTGGTGAATATGATGGTGAATCCCATTGTGATGAGAGACATGTGGATGGTGACTATGAAGTGTGTTGTGAATTAGTGAATCCAACAATAGACCTTGTTAGTGATGGTGAAGCTTCAATAAAGAAGTGAATAACATGTGTTGTCTATTTTCCAGTATGATTGTAGTAATGAAGTAATGGTTTGTAGAGTTGAAGTTGCATCTCTCATGAATCTAGAAACAAATAATGGATTTGGTGAAGTTGAAATTATGAATGAGAACATGTACGCCCAAATATCTCACCATAGTGTGGATAAAAATTATGTTGATGAAATTTGTGGTCTCTTTATTGAAACATGGACTAATTGTGGAAATATGGAAAGTGCCATGTTTGATGAAGAATTGAAGGTTGGAGCTACGACTATAGCAACAAGTTAAGAAGCAATAACTAGAATTGTTCATGAAGTAGTGTGTGATCTAGCTTCAATTGATGATTAAGAACAACATAAAGTCATTCATGAGATTTTGATGAGAATATCCATTAATAACATAACAATGGAAGATTGCCTCAAGGAAGTTGAAGAAGAAGAGAAGAAAGAAGAAGCGGAGAAAGCTCTTAATGCAAAGAATAGTGAAGATGCTTTTAACATTTATTTTGAGTGTGCAAGTAGACATGACAACAATCTAGTTACAATTATAGATGGAAGAGAAGATGAAGAAAAAGGTGTAGGAAAGGGCATGGAAGCTTTTGAAGACGAAAACGAAAGCATTGAAGCAACCTTTCAGCAATGGAGTCAAGAAGAGATCAAATTATACTATCAAGAAATATGGAAGAATTAAGACCAGGAAGATGAGGATTTGTCATAGTAGTTGATGTGTGAATGAAACTTTCAAGAGGAACCTATAGAAGATAGGCTCTAAAATCCTAAATTTATTTCTAGAACAAATATAAAAGAATTGAAAGAAAAATTACAGTCGCAACAAGTGAAAAAATACGGAGCTTACATCGAGACAATGTAACTAAAAATGAAGCAGTTTCAAGGGTATAGAATATGGAAGAAAAGAAAAAAAGAATTGTATTGTAAAAAAAAATTGAGTCAATTTTTGATTGAAAGGTTAGCATGCATAATTGAGTCAAGATTAAGTTAAGGTTAAGTCATATGGTTGTAATTAAGGGGTATTTTTAGAAATAGTAATTACTCCCCTATGCATGCAATGCATGAAGAGTAGATTTAAGTTAAGGAAAGCAATTTGAGTCTAATATTAGAATTCAAGTGAGCCAAAGTTAGAATATTAATGCTTTGCCTATAAAAGTTGAGTCAAGAAAAATTAAAATGTTGAGTTAAGTTTAAGGAAAGTTAGAAAAGTTTAGTTAAAGTGTGAAGTCTTAGCTTTCATGAGGAAAGGAAAGTTAGAGTTTCCATGGTGGGGCATATTTAAAAAGTTTGATGTTTATATACCTGTTGTTGGGCCATTGCAATGTGAAGAAAGAAGAGTGAATAGTCATAGCTTGATGAATGTATATGAGAGAATAATTAATGAATAAAAATTCTCTATTCAAGGATAAGCTTGTGTATTTATTTTTCTTGTGTTTACAAGATTATCTTTGGCTCTGAATAATAATAACTTATGTCCCTACACTTTGTTATGTAATAAAATTGTGTCATGACTTGTGTAATGACCCCGTAAATCATGCTAGACATTGGGTGATTGCACACTATCCAAACCCATATAAACTTATACATTTCCCCTCCAACACCTTCACCAACTCTTCATCTCTCGTTAGTACTTATAATCCAAATGGTACTTGGTCAAATTCTTATTTCCTTAGCAAACTCTCTTGTCGCGTTTACAAACAATCGTTCCAAATTGAAGAAGGTTGCATCCTTCCATTTTGAATGGGTCCATGTTTTGTATTACATACTTTTCCCAAATGATATCTTGGCCCAAATTGTCTCAATAGCCGTTTGTGCTCATTTTTTTTCACTTGAATCATGTGCTATCCTACCATGTCCACTCTAGATTATTCAACTCATTCTAATGGGTGCCCCTCTATGTGTTTTCATTCTACCCTTATTTATTCATCCCATGTGCTAAACATTACCCTTGTATTTGTACTAGACTTGTTCAATCATCTTGTGTGAGACCCTTCATGCTTTACATGCCATATAAAGGAAAATAAATGTCTAAGGATTGTGTTTGTTATCATTCCATAAAATGTTTATTGCTCTCATTTACCTAATATGATTATGTTAGGTCACTATACTACTAGTCTAACCCCTTATTGTTATTAGTGCAACCCCCTTATTGTATTATTGTGCCCTTATAGTCCCAATGTTGTTATTATTGTGCCCCATAGAAGCCCACTATTGTTATTGTTGTCACCTACAATATTATTGTTATGTAGGCTCTGATTATATTAGGACCCTTAGAATCATATATATAGAAAGGAGGTCTTGTCATTTGTATCATCGAAGAATTATTCATTTGCATAATGTAAAGGATGTTGCCCCCTTGAAGAGGCTGATTTTGAATTCATTGATCTATCTTTTCTTCTACTTTGTGAGTTGGTTGCATAACATTTGGTATCAAAGCTTTTGATTCTAGGGTTTCATTGCTTCAAACAGGACATCGTGGAATTTTCGCTATAATTTTTTTTCTATGAAGTTTCAAAAGCTAAAATTAAAACCCATTTGAACATAAATATTGGTGAATCTTGGGTAAGAATTTTAGATCTTTTCCCACTATTTTTCAGAGATATGATCCAAGGAAGTTAAGGTTTTTGTAGTCTCCCAAATTATATCTCAAATAGGTGACCTAGGGAAAATCATCATAACCTTCCCTCAGAGTATCAGATTAAAATTTCATAAAACTTTATAGAAAGAGGACATACTGTAGTTTTCTTTATATCATTTCCAGGTCTGAAGGTCGAAACAATGACACGTGTCACTTTGTACAAGTTCACTCTACTGAACTAGTCTATAATCAAACCATTGTGGGATATTTAGAATAAATCTTTCCTGGAGAATCCAATCTTGATTAGACTTGTGGGGTGACTCATAGAGCTACCACAGGATGAAATTCCATCACAACAGTCATCCATCAATCACTTAGACGAATAATATTCCCTTCAAACTTAATTGTGTTTATGTGTTTATGGTTGTTGTTGGTTATTTTTATATTTATTCCTCTTAGTAATTATTTATGTTATGCAGTAAATTTCTTAATTAACAACTGGTATTAGAGCCAGAGGTTGTGCTTGATGAGATCAATGTAACCCTTTTTATAGATCTCGGTCTGGAAAATAATGGTGGAACAATCTACGTAGAAGAACCTCGAGGAGTTCTTTAACTAACTCCAGCCAAACCTGCTAAGTGAGACAATCCCGCTCACTCTAACTCTTACCCCCCTCAGAGTTTTTACCTGGGGTATTGTTAACCTAACATCCCCCCTATCACCTAGGTCTAACCCATATTTTACGGTGATCACCGAGGGGTACACATGCCTTACTAGGTCTTATAGTAGTATGCCCATTTACATGCAATAATTTTGACTTCATTAATTTTTTTATTTTTTTTTTATTTCTACTGTGATTCTAATCCATGCTCTCTAAATTTTATTCGCTCAAAAACTTCTATCAAACCGCTCTAACTGCGAGCCTGAAAACCTCATAGATTCCAGCACCGGTGGCCTCACATAGCAGAAAACAAACAATTTTCGAAGCCACATGAACAATTTTCTTCTGCTGACCTACATGTATCCCACACCTACTCCACGGTAAATATGACAAATGCACTGCGATCTCTGGAAGTTATGGCACTATCTTCCACACATTATCCTCGAGGTTCTTCTGTGTAGATTGTTCCACCATTATTTTCCAGACCGACATCTGTAAAAAAGCTGCATTGATCTCATCAAGCACTACCTCTAACTCCGATACCAATTGTTAATAAAGAAATTTACTGCATAACATAAATAATTACTGAGAGGAATAGATATAAAAATAACCAGCAACAACCATAAACACATAAACACAAATGTTTATCCGGGAAAACCCCAAATCCGAGGAAAAACCCAACCTAATAAGATCTTATTAGCACTGGCCAAGAGCCTAGCCAATCTGACCAAGTGAGCCTTCACCGCTCACCTCTAGGTATTGCATTACAATGAAGTCCTTCCAGCCTTTTATAAGCTCCATTACATATAATACCATGGGTAGAATACTATGGGTGGCAATACCATGTGCCCCAAAACCATCACTGTTTAACCTGGTCAACTTTGACTCTATCCCGAGTCAAGTTTACCTAACAAATTTATTTCTTTATTGTTTTTACTTAAATTTAGCTATTAATTACTTTTTGCATAAGAGGTAAGTACTAGGTAGTAGCACTACATATTACACTTGTTTTTATTAATTGCACCCATAAATCTTTGAGATATTCAGGCACAAAGAAAATTGAGTTGAGAATTATGTTAATATTACATAATATTTATAGCAATATAAAAACATGGTATTTTCGACATTCTTCTCATAATGATTAAAATGATAATTTTCTGAATAAGCTTATTCTATATATAATAATGATGTTGTTGATTATTAATACTCATTAAAATCAATAATGATTTGTTGAATTTTCTACCAGAAAAAAATTGGGTAAGTAATTATTTAGGTTGATGGATTGGAGATTTCTGTGGTATAATTGTTGGTTTTGAGAGCTCGGATAATCCACACTCTACATTTTTTCTTTATCTACGTTTCGAGTCTAGAACTAGACTCATCATCAGAACTTGGATTTACAAAGAAGAGAAATAGATGCTATTAATATGAAAAGGAGTACTGCAAAGGTTTGGGAAGCCGCCAAGCTCAATGAAAGGATTGTTTATTATTAATCGGAATTTTATTATAATTCATTTTATACCTAATGATGGATTAATTTGACCCTTAATTAATAACTTTTATTTTAATTTAATTGCAATCTTTTTTTCACACTTTAATTCTAGACAACTATTTATTATATTAATTATTTTAAAGCTATGATTATTATAAATTGATTTTATGATTTATTGTTAATGATTACAATGTAAATCCTATTAATATTAATTAATGTAACTAATTATTAATAAATTTATTACTTTTAATAAATAATTACTTTTAATAACCTTATTATTTAGGTTGTTTTAAAATTTTGTTTTTATTTTGCAATTTTTTTTTTTAATGAGTTAAGAAGATTGGAAAAATGAAATTGTAATAAATATTTCGAAATTATGATTTAATGTAGATGAAAAAGTGTTTTTGATCTTCAATTCTTTTAGTGTTACAAATATGACAAATTCTTTTGACCCTTAGCATTTTATGAATTTTCCAATCGGAGTTCATGAGTCCTTGTTTTTATTTTAACTATGGAATTAAATGGTAGGGATTGTGGTTTGCCATCTCATCTACCCGATTTCAAGTCCCTAGAGATGTGGCCCATCATAGTAAGGCTGGAACGATAGGTGTCTCGTTGGAGTTTGGGATCCCTGCTCCAGTTCTGGTGGTCTCTGAACATCGTTGGTCTTGATATATGTGTTTTGCAGGTTGTTGCATATATCTAAGGAGGTTGTTAGTTCCCCATCAAAATTTATCATTGAAAACATTGAAAAACATTTTAGACTAGGGATGATCATATCTATCTATTTTTTTTATCACGCGACAATTTCTCCTTAATTTTATATGTAATAATACTTTTAGTAATATTATTTTTCTACAAAAGTGAAAGTATCTTTCTTGATGCCCCAACCCAGCTTGAGTCATAAGTATTTTTGACTAGATTTTGAGGCAACCTTAGGAAACCTCTTGTATTCCATGATGTTTATCTTGTTCTTGCAGATTAAGTCATGCTTTCAATGTGGGATATACTTTCTTGTATAAAGAGGACATGGTATTTTTAAATATGCTTTATAAATTTGTTTTGCATTTTCTTTATCTTTTTCCATGATCTTCTAGAATGTTAAATTACCTTGAATTTTAAGGTTCTTTATTATAAAAGGATTATCAAATTGTATTTTTCTCTAAGCTTCTCTAATTATGTTACAATTCCAAACCTCACAACTATATAGAATCTCTAAGGTTACATATTTGTTGAAGAAGACTTTATTTTGTCTCAAAACCAAAGCTTTGCATCTTTGCAATTTTCCTTTGAACAATAAAAAAACTTTCAACCTCCATTATGTATTATTTTAACATTATAGTTTCAACTTAGCTTATGATAAAAATCAATTCTAAAATACTTATAAAAATTGACTTTTTCAAGATCGTTATCATGAAAAAACCAAGATAGGTGATTTGATTACATTTAATATTTAATGCCTTAAATTGACATCACAAAGTCAATACATAAATATTTAAGAATTTTAATCAGAGTACATCAATATTTATGACTTTTTAAAATTTCCTATCACATTTACACATTTATAAGGTCTTTTTGTTATAAAAACTTGATCATTAGTGCATAGAAAGATGATATGGATATAACCATCACATTTAATGGTGATAAATAGGCGGTACTTATTTCTTACAAGTATCTCATACTTCAATTTAATTTCCTTTATAATTGAAAATAAAACTCTTGTTTAGAGAAACATGTAATAATGGGCATTACGAGTCTTGATTCTATACAAAATAAATGTAGACAAAATTAATTAACTATGGAGTTGGATAATGAGATATTTTCTCTTTAAAGCATTGATACAAACAATAATTTTGTATGCCCGTTTTATTATGAGTCTTAAGCTCTCCAAATAATCTCAGGATAATGAGAAGTTCCAGTTCTTATTTGATGAGATGGGAATTAAAATAAAAACTAGCTATAAAAAAAATAATAAATCGTTTTTTGCATGATCATGGTGAGAAAATGAGATTCAATAACATGAGAGGTAACCAATTAATACTTACGCAAAATAACAATATCACAAGGAGAAAATCCCTTGTCATGTAATTTGTATTTCAAGCTAAGTTTTTATCACCTAGCCGTTGAAACAAGAATATGGACCAAAGAATATGGACCAACATAAATTAAGAAAAACATCTATGCTTATCTTGCAAATATTAAGGAGAAATTTAGTGATTACATGCATGTGATGTTACATTTCCTAATGCATGAACATGTAAGATAGAAGAATATTAAGAATGAGTAATTAAGTATCTTACATAGACTAATGAGACTTCAAAAAATGAAGATTCATTATAGTATTAGTGCTTTAGAATACAACCAAAAAAAATGAGTATATTGTAGGTTGTAATATTCTTAGAGATAAAATGACTACAAAATTGAGAATGTGATTTTTAAGAATTAGTTTTATAGTTTTTGTTGGGTAATTTAATTGTATTTTAAATTACCTTACATTTAATTGTCAATCCAGGATCATAAATTTGTGAAGTATACGACATATGATATCCTAAGAGTTTAGTTTTCAAAAATTTGTGAAGTATACGACATATGATATCCTAAGAGTTTAGTTTTCAATTCTAAAGGAAATAAATTGCAATGAAAGAAATTTACCTTATGAAAATGAATAAAATGACATGAAATGAAATATTAATATAGAAAAGAATTAGAGAATCAATCTACAAAAGCATTGACAAATTAATCTAGGAAAGCATGTAAACTTAATCTATGAAAATATGGAATATTAATCTACAAAAGCATGTAAAATTAATCTATTAAAGCATGATAATCTTTAATCTATAAAAATGAGTAAATTTAATCTATGAAATCTTGTAAATTTAAACTAGAAAGCAATTGAGAATACTTTAAAATTTAAATATTTTTGTATTTTTATATTTCTCAAGCGTTTGATTGCAATATGGAAAAGAATGAAGTGACAATTAAAACTTTGAAAATAAAGCATCTAAAGAAAGTAAATAAATAAAATTCTAAGTGATCATTGAAATGTAAATTATAACTTGCTTAAAAATATTAAAAAAAATAGTTAGAGAATTGTGATGACTTCAAAAACTAGATTGATTTAGGTTCAAAATGAGTGATCTCTTTCTTAATTTGATGGACAGTTCAAATTCTTTTTTCTATTGATATATTTGCTAACTGCTATAAGAAATCTAAAAAATCACATTTGAAATATCCACGGATATCTCCAAAACCGTGCACTTTTTTGAAGGAATTCCCTTTCTGCAACTAAATAGGCTCATGATGCACAAAACCCATGTTTTATATTTTTTTAGATATGTCTTAGTTTTCTCAAAACATGCGTTATAAGTCGACTAGTAAAAAATTTCTACTGATCTAAATCACCATCTTCAATGAAGTGTTGAATGCTCACACTTACAACACTAAGCAAAATGCTACTTCTGATCTACAAAAGAAACTAATTTAAAATATAAGAAAATTAATATAAGTTACCTATATCATAAAACTACATGAAATATAAAACTACAAATACAACAAAACAATAATATAAAACTATAAACTAAATAACACAAGAACTTATCAGATGTATTTAATTCCATCATAGTTTGGAAATATGCTCCAAGAGTTTCTCCCTTTGAATGGAGAAGACACTCTTATTTATACAAAAACTAAGATAACTAATTAATAAATGTATATCCACAAATATTTCTTACATCCACAAATCTCTCTTAAATCCACAAATATCTCACATGGTTAAAACCATGTGTTAACAACTAGAAAGTAACATCTTTACACATCCTCTCACAAATCTCTAAAATATTTGATAAGAAATCTTATCAAAACTTCCATGATTCTTCTCCATCAAATGTGCTTGAACGGTTATCTCAAATCTTCCTAAAATCTTCAAGAGCTGAATATAAAATTCAAATTTGAGACTTAGATGTCAAATAGGCTTTGCTAGAATATTCAAATATGCCCACCAACATCACAAAATTCATACAAATTTTATATATAAATGAATAAATGTTATTTTTTTAATATTTAATCATAAATTCACTCAAAATACTAAAATAAATGCTTTGGTAAATAATAAAACTAAACCCATATATAATCATAAAAATAGCCTTAATGTAAAGTTATAAGATAATGAAATACGGTTAAACGTGAATAAAAAGAGATGAAAAATATGGCATTTTGAAAACCCAATACTGAAAGATATCCCATATAGTCTCTCATTGATATAAATAAAAAATATTCTATTAATTTTATCAAATTTGTGCTTGTATGACATTTTTAATCAAGGAAATCCTCTAATATCTCATTATATATAACTGAATTAATTGAGGATAAATGACACTTTTTATTAACTCTTATATTACAATCAGGTTCTTTTAA
This sequence comes from Pinus taeda, assembly GCA_000404065.3. NCBI lineage: Eukaryota > Viridiplantae > Streptophyta > Pinopsida > Pinales > Pinaceae > Pinus > Pinus taeda. Next base: position 86,649 of record APFE031567902.1, on the reverse strand, counting down.
CCACTCTATATTATAAGTAACTGGAAATTTCCACAATTATTCACGCAGTTAAGAAATTTTAACATTAAATCCACTACACAATTCTCTTTTAATTTTTTTAACAACATTCATTATTTAAACTTTAAAATGAACCTTCATACAACCTTATGATTGAGACCCTCAACCTAAAAGGTACCCCGATATTTTTTTAGCATCTTTCTAAAGTTGTTTCTAACAAGACAAAAAATAAATATAACCTTGTCATTCCAACATTATTCAAATATGATAATAAAAATAATTAGGTCAACTAAAATTATTGTTAACTTTGAAAACAAACATGTCCCTCATATTTTTTTTATCATGAGCTTTTAGTCACACACTAATCTTCTTATTCAATATTAATCCATACAAATGAGATTGTATGAGATAAAAGAGAACTATTCATAATATTCGCATATTTTAAAATGTTGTTTTTGTCATTTCTCTTGAAAAGTGAATAATAAGGTCTTTTATCCACAAACTAGAATGCCTAATATGACTTTTAAATTAAAAATATTGTTAATGTGCAGAATAATAATACAGTTACCAATTTTTGGAAATTCATCTTTATAACCTTTATTAGTCCATGCCTGGGACTATTAGCGTTCGATACGCAGTCAACTGGCTATTAGTTGATGCGTTGAACACAAATATGTGCCCGCTATTTACTACTTAACCAAAGTTTACCTGCGCAATTTCCTGGCAAAAAATTTTTATCCAAAGTTTTTGTTTGGAGGTCTTATTGCCGACCTCACGTCGCCCGATGCGCTCAACCTGCGCTCAACTTGCGTTAGCCTAAGTTTTTTATCGCCGCGAAGGTAAGGAATTAATTAGTTAGCGAGTATCATATTTGCTGCTGTTGGTGCATCTGAGTACACATCAAATGAATGTTTGCCCCAATGCTGTTTTTAAGAAGGGAAAGCCATTTTATCCTAAGTCAAAAAATTTTATCCAAAGTTTTTGTTTGGAGGTCTTATTGCCGGCCTCACGTCGCCCGATGCGCTCAACCTGCGCTCAACTTGCGTTAGCCTAAGTTTTTTATCGCCGCGAAGGTAAGGAATTAATTAGTTATCGAGTATCATATTTGCTGCTGTTGGTGCATCTGAGTACACATCAAATGAATGTTTGCCCCAATGCTGTTTTTAAGAAGGGAAAGCCATTTTATCCTAAGTCTTTAATTCTTTAAACTAACAGAATTAAAACTAACAGGAGGTGAAGGGATTTTATCCTAAATCTTTACAAGCTTACACCTGGCTGCCAGGGTTGTTTACAGCTGCCTAGATGCATGCACCTCCATTCCTTCTTATATCACCTCACCCAGCAGTGACCTCAACCAAGACATTCGAACCAGCAACTGGGGTAGCGAGACGTTACAATGACACCCGAATTTCGCCTTCCAAATGCAGGCGTGCCTTACTGTGCTACATCGTCTTGTTTTAGTTCTTGCTAGGGTTACATTTCACTTTTAAGTTTATTTGCTTAACTATTACCCAGTTTGAAGATTCTAACCGCATGTATTGCAGCTGTTACGCCCCCAAATGCCTCTGGCGTATCCTGCACCATAGCTGCTCTACTCTCGGCGATAGTTCTCAGCTCTGCTCTCGGCGATAGCTCTCAGCTCTGCTCTCGGCGATAGCTTCCTGGCCGCTCCACCCTGCAAGAAGTAACGTTGCATATATTGCTGCAACAACATATTTTATAGAAAATCGACATATTTTATAGAAAATAATGGTTAAATCTGTTCTACTTCTATTTCTGTATGATTAGACTATTTTTCTGTATGATTACACACTATTTCTGTATGATTTTTTCCTTTTAGTTGTTTAAATGTCATTTATTTGGTCCTTCTTCTACTGCTACAAAAATAAAGAATGGCGGTACGTTACCTTTATCTTTTCACTGTGCCTATACGATGTTGCTGTATTCAATTTTCTGCCTTTACTGTCTAACATCCTTGCTTGTAATTTTTGTAGGTTGCTTATAAAAAAGACTAGTGTAGCCTAAAAGATGGAGCTCAGTGATTTCAAGCCGCTCTATATGGGATTTTCTTTTTTTTTATTTCACAGGTAATATCAATTTTCTTTTTGTTTTAAGCCACGAACGTTAAGGCTAAAAAAATGGTAAATTTAGAATGTTTATTTGCTTTATTTTGATTTCTCTTCATATCAATCACTTGGTAATCTAAAATCCTCAATGACAAGTCCTTTTGAAAAAATTATCAGTTTTTTTTGGTTCCTAGTGACATAATCCTGAATAATAATAACCCTTTTACAAAACTTAACATTACACTGAAACTTTGTAAATCACAGAATTTTGGATTAGAAATTGATCATTTTACAGTTTTATATCCATCACACACACCCTACGCGCATATATATCCCTTGATTCTTTCAACTTTTCATGTCTTTAAGCATGGTTATTAATCGTTTACCATTGAATTTTTCATCCTTTGTATAGTTAAAATAGATCATGTGTTCAGATTACTCTTATAAAGATAAATGTATATATAGATGAGAAAACCTGAGAGAGTAACCAGATCGTTTTCTGTGAGACCGACATCCTTAAACTTGGAGATGAGTGTTGAAATATTCGATGTTGGGGCCGGAAGGCTGTTAGCTACTGCTGCTTTGCTTGCTGTTAAGCTATCTCTCCTGCCCAGCGACACCTCCCAATATGGTCCTCGTGTCTGATCATGACAAGAAGAAAATTCTCCTGTTTTAACTCTATAATCTTCATAAATCTCTGAACAGGTAAATGCCCATTTATGAAATTTGAACTTCAGCAATAAAGCAGTAAAATTTTACCAAGACCACAGAATCCCGTGCTGCCATTGCAAGAATATCAGCACATGAAACTTTTCCAGGGCATGCAGATTGAAGCTCGTCTTTGATGGCATCTATGACTTCGAAACCACGGGAGGAGTTGAGGTTGGGACCTGCTGTCTTTTCTCCCTCAAATGTAGCAGTGTCATCCAGCAGCACTGAGACCTGCACAGAGATACCGGTGTCCCTGCTGAAGTTGATCAAGAGGTCAGCTGTATCACCGAGAACGCCGGAGCAGAGAACGCCGGAGCAGAGAGCAATGGCAGTAGTTTCTGAAACCTTTGATTCTTGAGCAGGTCCCGCAGATTGAAGCCATGACGTGGGAGCTTGGACAAGAGGGTGGCTTCATCGTCCCGATGCTACAAGGACACGTGAAGTGCATGCAAACTGCAAGTTAGAACACTCGTTGCTCCGAGACGTGTAACCTCTTCTGGATAATAGTGGGCTGACGTGGAACCGTTAAATTAAAAAATTGTATTTTAGATGGCCAGATATGAAAATGCTTTTTAGTTATATATTTAATTTTTATATATTTGCAGTCAAAGACTGCCATAACATATGGTTACAGATTACATATGTTCTTTACACAAAATATATTTATTTATTGACGAACACACTACATTTCAATGTTTTAATTCCTTCTCATTTTTGTTTCATGGTTTACGATGCACAATGATGAGTTAAATAATGATAAACACGGATGCAAAAGTTTAATATTGGGATTTATTTATTTTTTTCAGTACGAAAAAACATAATATAATTGGTTCATAATAAAGGTACATAATTATCATAAGTTTATATTATATGCCAGTTTGGTAATGACTGAAAACCAAATATATGATGATCTTTTCAGAACAAAGTAGAGAGGTCCATCTATCCTTGGACGAGCCTGAAAATCGAACATTGTCCATATACAAAATAGTATAAACAGAGCTGTGGATATTAATGTATACAAACACCCATTAGTTGAATGATGAGTTATAATTAGAGACATTCCAGAACCAAAAAGTGCTCCACAGAAATGTGCGAGATATCATAATTACAAAATATAATATTGTATATGCATGGATGAAAGATCGCCTGAAACATTGATATTGACACGAGCTGCGATAAAGCTATAAACGGAAGGTTATTAAAATTTTTATTTTTCTATACAGTGTTCCAGATATTTTAGAAGCAATAACTAAATAAACCCGAGGCTCGTTGCGATTTATTGGTAAACCAGAAATATTTCTTGAAAAATGTCGAAAGGCAAGAGTCAAAAACAACTTTCTACACTGGTTAGAGTAAATAATGCACAGATATCTGGCAGAGACATAGTTCCAAAGAACAGTGCCAACTTGCTGCTGTTGGTGCATCTGAGTACACATCAAATGAATGTGGATTGACTTTGACAAGCAATTTTTTACTTAGATTTTTGTGTGAAACGATGTTTGCAGAATATTACCCCGCAACGGGTGGATATGAGAGTACCACTGTATTCTGCTGGCTGCGAAAGAAAAATTCGAAATGCTCTCTCCCATATAAAAGGCATTCCCGTTATTCTATCTGCAGAACTACACTTAAATTATTACTATGTAGGAATGGATTGTTACAATGGAATATAGTCTGCTTACAATACTCAAAAGATGCGTTATACCAGACCCCAGAGATGCGTTCTGCGATGGATGTGGTCAGCTATTTTATTCTGAACATATTAAATACCTTTCCCAGTTTAGGTTTAGCGTCCTCTTAGCAATCTACAGGTTCCATTTGTATGATTCGGTCCAAAGAACAGTGCCAACTTGCTGCTGTTGGTGCATCTGAGTACACATCAAATGAATGTGCATTGACTTTGACAAGCAATTTTTTACTTAGATTTTTGTGTGAAACGATGTTTGCAGAATATTACCCCGCAACGGGTGGATATGAGAGTACCACTGTATTCTGCTGGCTGCGAAAGAAAAATTCGAAATGCTCTCTCCCATATAAAAGGTATTCCCGTTATTCTATCTGCAGAACTACACTTAAATTATTACTATGTAGGAATGGATTGTTACAATGGAATATAGTCTGCTTACAATACTCAAAAGATGCGTTATACCAGACCCCAGAGATGCGTTCTGCGATGGATGTGGTCAGCTATTTTATTCTGAACATATTAAATACCTTTCCCAGTTTAGGTTTAGCGTCCTCTTAGCAATCTACAGGTTCCATTTGTATGATTCGGTCCAAAGAACAGTGCCAACGACTGGAATTTGCACCCCCGGCAGGGACTACCGCTACGGCAGTAGCTCCCTTGTTGTCTCAAGGTTCTATCCCTTTTGCAAGGCACTAAAGGGCCTAACTTAGTGTGTTATATTGTGAAAATGTCATGCGTGGTAGAAAGAGTTTAGCTGTTGGTTGAAGCATTAGGGAATTCATAAAGAACTTGAAGGTACAACTTCCACTTACACATGAAAATATCATAATTCTCTTTACTCTTACAAGTTAAGATGTTTCTTAAAAATAAATTTAAGCTGAAATTTACAAAGTTTAAGAGTTTTTCTTTGTTTATATTTACATATTAATGCTGGTGTATTCTAATCAAATTTTTGTTCTCTTTAATTTTAAAATTAGAGAGTGAAAATTTAATAGTTAAAGAATTTAGTGGAGTGACACTTGAATGTCATTCATGGAATGATGATTGAATATCATTTAAGGAATGAAGATTTGGTGAGTAGATCTAGTGAAGCTATATGCTAATATAGTGAAGTGGCAAGATTATTTAAAGAAGTAGTGAGTATATATGATGTTGTAGTGAGTAGATAATTTTGAAGAAGCTATATGCAAGTCAGTGCCACACAAATAAAGAGATTAGTGTACCTTACTAAGTGGGTGCTTAGTGGTGGGAATTAGTGTCTGTAAAGATTAAGAAAATTAGGTTGGTACCTATTGTGGTTTGTACTAATGGGATTGGTGTCTCTAGTAGGTTTCTACATACAAATTCTTGTAATAATAGGTTTTTTCCTACAAATAATTATAAACAGATTTTTTTTGTTTTCTCCCAAACTAGTTTCCATGTAAATATTGTGCTTCATGATCTATAGTTGATAAGTCTCATAGGTGACTGTTTACTTATGGTTGATGAATGTTAAAATAAGTAAATATTGTTTTATACGAACTCATCCCCTCCTCCTGGTATAAGTGTGTGCTCAACAATTGGTATCAAAGTAGGCTTATTTAAAAATAATAAAACCACTACAAGGTAGATCTCAAGAGCACACATGGCTAGTGAGGAATGCTCCTGCATAAACAAAGCTCCATTGCTTGATGGAAAAAACAATGTATTCTATAGCATAAGGATGTGGATTTATCTAATGACTCCTGGTTTTGATATTTGACAATATACTGTGACTGGCTATAAAGATTCAACACCTCCACCAATGAATTAGGCTAGCAAAGGCTAGTGAACATAACACAAAAGTCATGAATTTTATCTTATGTGGTCTATCATAATTAGATTTTGTCAAGGTGATGCATTGTGAATCGAAAAAAAAAATTTGGGACAAAATTAAAAATATTTATGAAGGTGATCAAAAGTTTAAGAAGGAAAAGCTCTAACAGATTCCAAAATTGGAATCTCTTTAATGCCCATCCAATGCCTTTTTGAAGTATTTTTTTCCCTTTTTCTACCAACATATCACCTATTTTTCCCACTTTGATGCATTTTTTTATCCAGGTACAATTATTATCCTATTATGTCAATTTAATGTTAATTTTTATGTATTTAGGAAGAAATTTACCTTTTTATGCTAACTTGTGAGTATCGATGATAACTACAAGAAGGCTTAGGTAGGTACTCATGAAGCAGAGGTGAAAGATAGTTACTCTAATATCCTCGTGTGTTGATGCAACACTTTCACATTGCAACGACACCCTCATGTCATTGCAATATCGAGGTACCTCGTTGTTCAAACATGGTGTTGCAACTCCCATTGCTAGAATACAACTATAGAGTAGGTGTTGCAAGTCCCACTGTGATAGCATGACCACATGGTGAAATATACAACTCTAGCTACTACAACATGAACACTTTCTAGTGCTACAACACATCACTACAACGTGATAGAGTTCAATATTGCAAAGATTTCTACAACATGACATGACATTGTGCCACAATATAACGAAGAACAAAGTTACAATTTTTTTGTTGCAACATGACATAGCCAATAGATCTGGTGCTACAACATGCCTGCGCTCAGTGTTGTAACAAGATTAAGCTTGTTTCTAACATGCCTAAGCTTGATGTTGCAACATGCTCATAGTTATTCATTGAGGATAAAATATTATCACTTAGGGACATCTAGCACACCACACCTCCAACCAACCTCCAACCACACAATTATCACCAACAAGTTGTAGGATGATTAGTTGAACACCTAAAAAGAAATTGAGAAGATGTAGTTTGCTTCCAGCAAGGAAAGGATGACTACAATATAAAATTGACCAATTTCCACTTCTAACAATAGCTGAATGTCTCAACACTTGCATGATATTTTCTACTTTTTGGTGAATTGTTGTAGCTAAGAAGGAAAGACCTGAGAATATAAAATTCTCATGGTTTTCCTTGGATCCATTAATCCAGTTTAGAATATAATGTTGTATATAAAACACCCTACTTTATTTGAGCTAAGGGGGAGAAAAAGTCGGTATATTCTTCCTTTTGAATATTATAAATATCATGGCTCTATTCCATTTATTATTCTACATCATCTGAATGGTGTGCTGGTAACTTAGGTGATCTACTTTTATAAGAAATGCCTCACCTAAGGAGGTAGGGCCCCCTCCATAGGCAGGTACTATCTATAACCTTATAAATTAGTTTCTAGCTTCATTTATGTAATTTAGTTTATGTACATTGCTACAACTCATTAATTTGATAATTTACTTTCTTATGTTGTAACTCATTAGTTCAATAATTTATTTTATTCCATTACAATTTTTTAATACAATATCTTACTTTGTTTTGATGCAACTTGTTAATTCAATAAAATACTTTATTTTGCTAAATTATTTAATTTTATAATTCACTTTGTTGCGTTGCAACTTACTACTTTGATAAGTTACTTAATTTTTGTACATTGCTACAACTCACTAATATGATATGTTAATTTATTCATGTATCTTTTTGGAACTCATTAATCAAGAGAAATAACCTTATTCTTTTATGATGTTGATTAATATAGAGAATAATATTTCTTTATATTCTGCAACTTGTAGACTTGAATAGGTAACTTTCTCTATTTTCTTGGAGATTGTCCTTCATTACTCTGTTTTCCAAATATGGAGTATTTTCTTTGATATATTGATTAGGTGATTAATGTTTAGATCAAAAATCAAAATGCTCATAATCTCTCAAAACCTGAATGAACGCGCCTGTCTCGGCAAAATGATCCCAACTCAACTCGTTTCTCTCAAAATGAAGCTTGTATGAGGAAGTTATCGCATTCTGTCTGCTTTGCCAAACAGAGGAAGTTTTGAAAAAAAGGTACAATCACGTCAGTAGTCCGTACTACTGATGTGGAAGGTGACTGGGCAGGGTCAAAGGTGGTCAATGGCCAGTAAGGTTTTGCTAAGTGGCATGTTGTGGTTGGTTTGCACTGTAGTGATTTGGTTTGTTTTTATTGGACGGAGGATGGACCAATGAAGAGGGGACAAGTGGAAAGCCCGAAGGCCACCAAGTGTCCCTCCCCGAAGGTTAGAAATATCAGCGCGCAATTGTTAGGTCCGTATACAACTACTGTAACCCCTTATTGTTATTAGTACGACCCCCTTATTATATTATTGTGCCCCATAGAAGCCCACTATTGTTATTATTGTGCCCTTACATTATTATTGTTATATCAGCTCTGATTATATTATGACCCCTTAGACTCCTATACATAGAAAGGAGGTCTTGTCATTTGTATCATCCAAGAATTGTTCATTTATGTAATGTAAAGGAGGTTTCCCCCTCGAAGAGGCTGATTTCTAAGGCGTTGATCTTTCTTTTCTATCTTTTTGTGAGCTGGTTTCATAACATTTGGTATCAGAGCTTTGGATTCTATGGTTTCGTTGGTCCAAATAGGTCATCTTGGTAGTTTCTCTATAACGTTTTTTATGCGACGTTTAAAAAGCTAAAAAAAAACCCATTTGCACCAAAATCGTTTTTAGCCTCGGGTCCAAATTTCAGATTATGTCTCGCTATATTTTTGGAGATATGATCTGAAGAAGTTAGGGTTTTTGTAGACTCTCGAATTACATTCCAAATAGGTGACCCTGGGAAAATCGTCATAACTTTCCCTTTGAGCATCAAATTGAAATTTCGTAAGAATTTACAGAAATAGGATAGATTGTAGTTTTCTATGTATTGGTTTCAGGTCCTAAGGTCGAAACAGTAACACGTGGCACTTCGTACAAGTTCGCTCGACTGAAAAGGTATATAAGCAGGTCATCTTGGGAGATTGGGCATAACTCTTTCTTGGAGAATCCAATTTCGATCAGACTAGTGGCATTGGAAAGAGGACATAGAGGGCTACTGTACCTCACAATTTTTAGACCTTGGAGATCTAAAATTACATAGTTACAGTCATTTCAATATCGAGCTCGAAGATATCAGGAATTTTGATGGCAAGGATCCATTAAATTAGATACTACAGATGGAGCAATATTTTAATCTACATGAGGTGCAACTATTACAAAAGGTACGTATTGCATATTTATATTTAGAACCGAATCAATTTTTATGGTATGAAGGGCTTTGTTCTCGTAAATTTTCACGGAGGAAATGATAACACATTATGAGGATACAAAGAGAAACACCTTCTTTAGCCAATTGATAAATCTCAAACAAAAGGGTTCAATGGCAGAGCACATTGAGGAATTTCAAAAATTGAATATAAGGGTAAATGATATTCCAGAGAAGGAAACGATTGATGTTTTCATAGGGAATTTAAAGGATAACATTCAACATGAGGTTCATCTTTTGGAACCTGATTCATTAGAGAAGGCATTCAGGTTGGAAAGAAAAATTGAAAGCGAAATTATGGAAACAAGGAATCCCACCACTCACGACTATAATTATGGAAGTGTTTTTTCTCCTAGCCTTCTGCAACCTACAAGTCTTACACCAAAACAATTGGAAGAAAAAAGAGAAAAAGGGATCTGTTATAATTGTGATAGAAAATACAGTAAAGGTCATAAGTGTGTTGAGAAGAAATTATTTCACATAGATTATGAAGAGGAGGAAGAAAAGGATTAAGAAACATCAAAAGAAGAGGATATACACCAGGAACCAACCCCAGAGAAACAAGAAATGAATCCGACCATATCTTGTAAAGCGTTGGCAAGAATTACCACTCCTCAAACTCTCAAGATAGAAGGACATATCAAGAAGAAAAAGGTTCAAGAAGTGAAAGATCACATCAAGAAAGAAGAAATGAATCCGACCATATATTGTAATGCATTAGCCATAATTACCACTCCTTAAACTATCAAGATAGAAGGACATATCAAGAAGAAAAATGTTCAAGAGGTGAAAGATCACATTGAGCATCAAGAAATGAATCTGACCATATCTTGTAATGCATTGGAAGAGATTACCACTCCTTAAATGCTCAAGATAGAAGGACATATCAAGAAGAAAAAGATTCAAGCAGTGAAATATCACAACAAGCATCAACAACAAGGTCTCCAACTTTTAAAGGATAACGTCACTTTGGTGCAGAATCAAATGAAACAACAGGTAGATCAACATTGCAGTGAAAGAAGTTTTGATGTAGGTAACTGGGTATTTTTATGGCTACATCTCAAGCAAGCTATTTATGAGAAGGAAATGTTGGCAATACTACATGCCCTTAAGAAATGGTGACCTTACCTAATGGGAAGACACTTCAAGGTAAAAACGGATCATGATAGTCTTAAATGATTTTTAGAAAAAATATTATCTTTAGAAGAACAGGAAAAATGGATCACAAATATGTTGGGTTATGACTTTGAAATCATCTACAAAAAAGGGAAGCAAAATGTTGTTGCAAATGCACTCTCAAGAAAGGATGAGGACGTGGAAGAATTGTTTTGTGCTATTTCTATTATCTAACTAGAGTGGATAAATGAAGCAAAGGATGAATGGAAGAAGGATGAAGAAGTGTGGCCACTCATTCAAAAGTTGTTGAACATCCCAGTTCAAACAATATTGCCAGAACTTGACGAGGAAGGGAAAATCATATTGGAACCCGGAGCAGTCACAGAAACAAGAACCCGACAACTACGAAATCGATCAATTTCAGAGTATCTCATCAAGTGGAAGAACTTACCCATTGAAGATTCCACATGGGAGGACAATAATTTTATATAGAAGCATCATGAACTAATCAAGCATTAAGGACAACACTTTTTGAAGGAAAGGGGCATATTAGGTCCCTATACTACTAGTGTAACCCCTTATTGTCATTAGTATGACCCCCTTATTATATCGTTGTGCCCATCTAGTCCCCATATTGTTATTATTGTGCCCTTACATTATTATTTTTATGTCAGATATGATTATATTATGACCCCTTAGACTCCTATATATAGAAAGGAGGTCTTGTCATTTGTATCATCCACGAATTGTTCATTTGTGTACTGTAAAGGAGGTTGCCCCCTCGAAGAGGCTGATTTCTAAGGCGTTGATCTTTATTTTCTATATTTTTGTGAGCTGGTTTCATAGTAGTAGTATTAAGCAAAATTATGGGCAGGTCGACAGAGTAGCAAAATTATGGGCAGGTCGGCAGAGTCAAACCCGCGTCCTTGGCTGAACAAACTCCATGCGTTATTGTTCTACCACCGTGTTGGTTCTTAACATTCTATGGTCGCAAAACATATTTGAAGTTTAAGCGTGGTGGATTTGGGGTAAACCATTGGCATTTACTGCCAACATGTGACCACACCAAACCATCCGGCAGCTAACGGTTAACCAAAACCTCGCAGATTAAGTGCTAATTATGATCAATGCTAATTAAACATGTTTATCCACTAATTAAGCTCTCATGTTCATTGCACGTATTAAGTGGAGTTTAGCATTAATTAACCAAATTTATTACTAATTAACCTACAGTTAAGTTGGAAACGCAGTTGGCAGAGCCCCAAAATTCGACGCTAACTCCAGTTTTAGTGGAGTTAATTGGAGTTCCTCCAGTTTTAGTGGAGTTTTACTAGGAGAAACTGTTTTGGCCATAACATTTGCAAAATTCGACCAAATTGGGATCAGGAAAAGGCATTCCTAGATGATTTTGATGTTCTGAGCACATTAAAGTAGGTTTCAGGAGCAATAGAGCATTGCAAACATCATTTTTTTTTCCCATTTTGAGCTAATACAGAAGCCCAAGACATGGAAGCTATACCAAGGAGATGTAGCCCAAGAGGGGTGAACTCCTTCATCAAAACACTGTGTTAAATATTCATTTTGATGGTTTTCTGTACATTTGTTTGCTGCTATTCAACACTTTATTTTCATGTTATTTTTCTCATGAATTTGACATAAAACTTGACAAAATTTACCTGTTACATTCACAAACACCATAAGGGAACCTAATCACATGAAGCAAATGATAAGCAATTATTTTTAATATTGAAGTTGAAAATAGCATAAAAAAACTAACATTCAACAACAGATCAAGTTGGTATTAGAGAAGGTCATTTTCTTGATTACTTGAGTTTTGTGCAAGTAGGGTTTTAATGGTTGTGAATTTGTGATGCTTATAAGGTTAAAGTTGCAGAGAGGAGAAGGGAAAATATTGGTTGCAAATCATGAGGTAATGCCCAGAAGAAGGAGAGCCACAAGGCCACAATCTCCACCCAAAGTTCCAAACCCATCTGCACTTGAAGTACCTCAAGTTTTACCTTCAATTGAGATTGAGGAGGTACAAGTAGTACCTTAAGCTGAGCTTGAATCTAAAGCCATCATGTCTGGAGCAAGAGAGACTGAAGGTCTTTCAGAAGAGGAAGCATTTAAGAAAGATTTCTATGACTTAAATGACATGGTTAGGGTCCTCTATGAAGAGAGAAATACTAGAATGGTTGGAGAGAGTTCTAAGCCCCCATGTGGAGAGGGAAGATCAGGAGATAAAAAAGATGAAAATAAGGATTCAAAGGGTAATGGAGGAAAGCCTCCTCCATATCCACCATCTTCATCTTCCTCATCATCTTCATCATCCTCATCATCTCAAACAACATCATCTTCCACTTCCACCACAAAAACTGTCCATACTCATTCAAAAAACCTAAAAGAAAAAACTCCCTTAATCAAATTGGACATTACGTTTGAACTTCCCATATACAATGGTAAGGTGAATGCAGAAAAGTTAGACAATTGGATTCGACAATTGGAGGTTTATTGTAGAATTAAGAACCTTCAAGAAGATGACACAAAAATCTAGTTGACTTCATTGAGTCTAGAAGGAGTAGCATTAGTTTGGTGGGAAGAAAAGACTTAAGAGAAAATGTGAATTCATGGTAAGATATCCATTTCTTGGGTTGAATTTGTTTCTGCAATAAAAATACAGTTTTATCCTTTAGCCTATATGAAAAAACCATTATGAGTTGTAAAAATTTTTGGCAATTCAAGGGCCAAACAGTTGAAGACTATACCCAGGAGTTTAGGAAAAGGGATTTGTTGCTAGGACTAAACTTGAATTCCCAAGATACACTCTTGAAATATATTGGGGGTTTACATTCCTACTTAAAACACACTATCATTATGTTCAATCCAAGAAATTTAGATGAGGTATGTGTGCAAGCCACACACCTTCAAGCAATAGGAAAGAACATTCAGGAAGAGGTTAGTAAGAATAAGTCATTCAAGGGTAAGGAGAAAGAGAAGGGTGGAAAATGGAAGGGAAAGAAGAATGCAAGTGTGAAGAAATAAGCGGAGAAAACTATATTCCAACATTGCTCCAAAGCAGGGAATGATGAAACCCATTGTTGGAAATTACATCCTGAACTAAGGCCTAAGAAACAAAACAATAAGGGAAAACAAAATATGACATCTACCACACAACATGATCTTGGATCCGATTCTGGTGATGAGATCAATATTTCAGGCATGGTCACAAAAGAAAAGAAGTTGTAGAAAGAACTAGTTCCTCGCATATTCACAACAACACTCCAAATGAAGAATCAAGTATAGACTTGTTCCATGGAAGGGTAATTTCAAACCATACAAATATTGATGCATTATTTGATAGTGGGTCACAATCAAACTTAATTTCAAAATACTTGGTCAAAGGGCTTAACCTTGAAACTGTACCTCATCACAAGCCATATCCATTGGGTTGGATAGCCAATAATACAACTTTACAGGTTACAAGGAAATGCTTATTCAGGTTTTCTATTATTGAAAAATTCATTGATGAAGTTGAGTTAGATGTAGTTCCACTTGACATCTCAGGAATCATTCTAGGGAGCCCATATTTGTATGATAAGAAAGAGGTATTTTATCACCATGAAAACAAATATGCATTGCTCAAGGATGGAGTGGAGTATATTGTGAGTGCCCATCGCAAAAAGTTAATCATTTCTTTGGTTAATGTAGGGCAGATGAAGAGACGAGTAAATGCAAGTAAAACTTTCATGCTTCTCATGATAAAGAATAATAATGATACTGATTATGAATATTTTGAAGGTTGTGATGATAATTTAAAATCTTATTTGTTTGATGTGGTAGGCAAGCATGGCAAGATGTTTCAGGAACCAAAGGGTTTTACCTCCCAAGAGGGGAATTCAGCATGAGATACAGTTGCAGCAGGATGTTCCACTTCCAAACATTGGCATGTATCACATGTTGATTATGGAGAGCATGGAAATCAAGAATAAAATTCAATAATAAGTTAACAAAGGTATAATACGCCCATCTACTTTGCCATGTGGTTCAACCATTGTCTTGGTGCCAAAGAAGGACAAGACTTGGCGCATGTGTGTGGATTTTCGTGCACTGAATAAAATAACGGTAAAGAATCATTATCCACTCCAAGGAATTGATGATTTTCTTGATCAATTAAGGTATGCAAATTATTTCACTAAGTTATACTTACGAAGTGGTTATCATCAAGTTAGAATAGCTGAAGAGGACATTTGGAAAACCACATTTAAAACTGAACAAGGATTGTTTGAGTGGCTTGTTATGCCTTTCGGTCTTACAAATGCTCCAGCTACTTTCATGAGAGTTATGAATGATGTATTGAGACCATTTCTCGATGAATTTGTCATTGTTTACTTAGATGCTATTCTCATATTCATAAAATCCAGAGATGAACATGTCATGCATGTGAACAAAGTACTTGATGTCTTGAGAAAAGAACAATTGTTTTTAAAGATGTCAAAGTGTGAATTTGGAAAGACTTCTTTAGTGTATTTGGGACACATTGTTGGAGGAGGTGAACTTAAGATAGACCCCTCTAAGGTTGAGGTCATTGTGAATTTTCCCAAGCCCAATATAGTTACAGAGATAAGAAGCTTTCTTGGGGCAGCATAATATTGGAGGAAATTTATTGCTAATTTTTCTTCCATTGCAGCTCCAATACATGTATCAACTAGTGTCCAGAAAGTCTTCCATTGGGGAGATGTACAACAGAAAGCATTTGATTCCTCAAAAAAAAGATCAGTTCAACACCGATATTGGCTTTTCTAGATCTTAGACAACCATTTGAGATTCAAACAGATGCTAGTGATTATGCCATGGGAGCAGTTCTTATGCAACATGGTAAGCCCATTTAATTTCATTCTAAAATTTTTAATGGTGCTGTGACTAACTATCCCACTTATGACAAAGAACTTTACGCATTGGTACAATGTGTTAAAAAATGGAAACACTACTTGATGGGGAAGGAGACCATTATCCATACTGACCATCAACCATTGCAGTACTTACAGTCACAGTCAAAGTTGCAACAATCACGACACTTCAGATGGATGGGTTTTCTACAATATTTTTAATTGGTTATCAAATACAGAAAGGGAATCTAAAATAAGGTAGTTGATATTCTCTCTAGGCCTATTGTAAATTCATCTATTATACTCAAGCACAATTCTATTTTACATGAAAGTTACATTGAGAAATATGCATATGATAATGACTTTCAAGATGTGTATGCAAGCTTGAGTCAAGGAAACCAAATTGAAGAGTTAGATTACCATGTACATAACAGTTTGTTGTATCACTTGGGAAAGTTATGTATTCGAAAGGGAGAAAGAAACAATATCATAAAGGAGGCACACACTTCATTGATTGCTCGACACTTTGGTGTAGGCAAGACAATAGAAAATCTCCAAAGGTATTGTTATTGGCCACGCATGTTTGATAATATATCTCGTTTCATTAGATGATGTTCTTTGTGTGCAACAAGTAAGCCTAGAAATAAGAAACTAGGATTATACACTCCACTTCCGATACCTTCATGTCCATGGGAGAGTATCTCAATGGATTTTGTAGGAGGTCTTCCATTGTCAAGGAAAGGTCATGATTACTTTTACATAGTCGTAGATAGGTTCAACAAGATGTGTATGCTAACACCATGTAAAAAGAAAATTATAGCTAAATAGATAACTCACCTTTTCTTTCAAAATATTTGGCTTCATTTTAGTCTTCTTACTTCTATTGTAAGTGATTGAGATTTTTGATTTGTTGGGAATGTTTGGTCAAATTTGTGGGATATGATGGACAATAAGTTGAAGAAGAGTACAACCTTTCATTCGCAAATAGATGGACAAACCGAGGTGGTCAATAGGATAGTCATTCATCTTCTTAGAGGATATTGCAGCAAACATCCCAAGTTTTGGGATGAACAATTGCATTACATGCAACATGCATACAATAGGGCAAAGCATTCTTCCACAAACACATCACCATTTGAACCATGTTTTGGGTACTTACCAAGATCGCCATTGGAATTCATCTTTAAGAAAGATGTCAGCATCAATGTTCATAGCAATATCGATAAGGCAAGGAGGTTCATTGAGAAAATTTAGTTGATACATCACACAGTGCAAGAACATCTTGAAAAGAGTCAAAGAAACTACAAGGCAATGCATGAAAAACACCATGTTGATCATAAATTTCAAGTTGGAGACAAAGTTTGGTTATATATTAGAAAAGAGAGACTTCAAGGGGAAGGTAAAAAGATGAACCAATCCATTATGGTCCTTTCAAAATTCTGGAAAAGATAGGTAACAATGCATTTAAGCTAGATTTGACTCCTTATATGCAAATATACTTTGTTGTTAATGTTGAGAATTTGAGATTGTTTGAACCTCCTTTGATTGATGATCAAGGAGAGCAAGTTCAACTGCCACCAATAGATGATTTCTCACCAAAATGTCTTGATGAACTTCAACAACATCTCATACTTGAGAGAAGAACTAGAACTTCAAAGAGAGGGAATGTCGAATACCTTCGAGTGGGACTCAAGGGACCAAAGCCTTCTAAGGCCAAATGGTTGCAAATCGAGAAGGTGAGGGAGATGTACCTTCACTTGCTGAACAATTGATAGTATCTTTTGGGGTCCAAAAGGCTTCCAATGGGGAGGAATGATCAGGTAATTAATATTTAGCTCAAAAATCAACATGCTCAGAATCACTCAAAACCTGAATGAGCATGTTCATCTCGGCGAAACGATCCCAACACAACTCGTTTCATTCAAAATGAAGCTTGTATGAGGACGATATTGCATTTTGTCCTCTTTTCCAAATAGAGGAATTAAAAAAAAAGGTACAATCACTGCATAGTGAGTAGTCTGTACTGCTGACATGGCAGGGTCAAAGGTGGTCAATGGATAGTAAGGTTTCGCCAAGTGGCACATTGTAGTTAGTCTACAATGTAGTGATTTAGCTCGTTTTTATTGGACAAAGGATGGACCAATGAAGAGGGGACAAGTGGCAAGCCTAGAGGCCACCACATGTCTCTCCCCAAAGGTTAGAAATATTAGCGTGCAGTGGCACGCAAAATTATGGGCAGGTCGGTGTAGTCGAACCCGCGACCTTGCCCAAAAAAACTCCACACCTTACCGTTCTACCACCGTGTTGGTTCTTAACATTCTATGGTCACAAAACATATTTGAAGTTTATCTGTGGACGATTTGGGGTAAACCGTTGGCATTTACCACCAACATGTGACCGCACCAAACCATCGAGTGGCTAATGGTTAACCAAAACCCCACAGATTAAGTGCTAATTATGATTAATGCTAATTAAACATGTTTATCCACTAATTAAGTGCTCATGTTAACTGCATGGATTAAGTGGAGTTTAGCATTAATTAAACACATTTATCACTAATTAACATGCAGTTAAGTTGGCATAAAAGTTGGCGGAGCCCCCAAATTTGGCACTAACTCCAGTTTAAGCAGAGTTAACTAGAGTTCCTCTAGTTTTAGTGGAGTTTACTAAGAGAAACTATTTTGGCCATAACTTTTGCAAAATTCGACCAAATTGGGATCATGAAAAGGAATTCCTAGATGTTTTTGATGTTCTGAACACATTGAAGCATGTTTCAGGAGAAATAGAGAATTTTAAACATCACTTTTTTTCCATTCTGAGCTAATATAGAGGCCCAAACCATGGAAGTTGGACCAACGGGATGTAGCCCAGGAGGGGTGAACTCCTTCATCAAAACATAGTCTTAAGTGTTCATTTTGATGGTTTGTTGTACATTTGTTTGCTGCTATTCAACACTTTATTGTCATGCTATTTTTATCATGAATTTGACATAAAACTTGACAAAATTTATCTGTTACATTGACAAACACCATAAGCGAACCTATGCACATAAAGAAAATGATAAGAAATTGCTTTTATTTCTGAAGTTGAAATTAGAAAAAAAAACTAACATTCAACAACAGATCATATATTTAGTTAGAATGGATTATATATCTTGTAGTTTGTCAACATTTCACCATTGCATATGCATCCTTATTCCAGGGATTAGGATCACCATAAACCTTGAGAAAGTCTCCATTCTACTACCTATGTGTTTTAATTCTAGTTGAGTGATTTAATTTGTGCTTCTGTGTATTGTTCTATCTGTGTTGGGAGTTACATCATTAAGATTATTAGCCCCACTAGGTAGAAGTGTTCTATTTCAATTTTGCAAGTGTGAACTTTAATTCCTTGTAAGTGTGGGTTTCTTTGTAGAAAAACATGTATATTCACAAGCTCATGCAATTTACTAAAGCACAAGACAAGAATCTACTTCTACTTTCAACCAGTGGAAGCCAATAGATCGATGAAAAAAATATGAACAAGAAGTTAAATCAATGGCACATAATAGAAGATGTATGTGGGGAAAACTACTACTCAAAACCCCACTATATGTATTGCATATATTAGAAATATCAGTCAAGATACAAAGATTGTTCTCACTAGAACAATTCCACACAAGTATGCTCAACTCTCTCAGCTCACAAGCTAGCTCTTGGCCAACACTTAGCCAATTCTACAGCTCTCCAAGCCCCTAATCTCTTGCGTAATTCCTATGATGAATAACCCGTATTTAAAGGGAATTCATGCTTCCAAAAATATGCAATCCAAAATAGGATCAATCTCTAATGCATGCATGATATTTACGCTCTAATAAATAATATAACTGATAATACACTTTCCTTGCATTCTAGTCTCAACTAGGCCTTTTTCTGAACTAACATGCATGAGTTTCGCATGAGGTAATATTCAGTTAAATGGAGTAGCAGTAGTGGATGCACTAGAGAACCAACTGACTATTAACTCTCTACCAGTTCCACAAACACTTTGTAACTCATTTAACTAAACTTAACTTAGTAAAATGAGTGATCTAATTTTCAACTCAATTTAAACTCATACTGGACCCCTAAAACTTAGGGAGAACATATGCATGACTACGGAAAGACTTCCAACTCGAAATTCCTAGTCAAATTAAGTTAACTAAACTTAATTAACTATTTACAAGTTGTTATGAGAATAGAATTCGATTTTAATTCTCAGTTTAATTCAAGGACAAATTAAGTTGGAATTTCTTGTTGCCATTTTTCAACACTCCTTCTCATCAAGAAAGAGATTATCAGCTACCCCGATCCTGTCTTTGTGAAACTCGAATTCACATCTTGAAAATTACTTTGTCAAAATGTTAGCATATTTCTCCTCCATGGGAATGTACTATAGCAACATAATCTTCCTCAATACACAATCTCTGAGATGATGATATCAGATATCAATATGCTTGGACCAATCATGAAAAAAGGATTTCTGATTTAGCCAAACAAATCCTGGTACTACTAGCCCTTTCGGCAATAGTCCACGGAGTGCAGGGTGCTAGAACCAGGTTTCCACACCCTAGAGATGTCTGATGGTTTTTCAATGGTTAGCGGTTTGACCCTGTGCGCACGTCGCTATGTGCATCTATCAGTACCTCGTAGCCTGTAGTCCTGCCTTTGCGCAGTCCTGCTCGAGGCACAATTTGTGTTATTGCCCAAGTTCCGTACTATTAACCTGGTATTATCCGTTTACTTAACTTATCTGTATGAGCCTGATTGTACTTAACAGTGGTCAATATTCATATAAGTGTGTGGGATAAACAAAAACATTTAAATGCATAGAAAGTAATACAAAAGTAGATACACAGTATTTGGAATCAAACTTCTCTTTATTATTCTTCTTCTTGGGTTACAAACTCGACTCCGCCCTACGCGCTCAGCTACAGGGGTTTGCGCACTCAGCTGCAGACTCTACTAGGCCTCTACGCACTCAGCTATAGAGCCTCTTCCTACTATTACGACCCAAGACACTTATACTTCTTCTCTATGCTCGCTATCTTGTAGGCTCTATCCATGTTCCTCTATCTCTCATTCTCTTTATAGCTTAGAGCCTCGCTCTATTTATACAATCCCATGGTTCGTGGACCATGGGTAGGCTGACATGACATTACATTACATTACAAAACTTAAGGAAAAAAACCCTATGACTCAATGTACATTTCGCATTCCGCGCCCGCAATTCGTGGAGTCTTACAACATATTTTACCAAAACTTAGGTTTTGAGCCCCAAAACATGTTGTGGGGGGATTCCATGCCCAACAGGCCCCCAAAAAAAACATTGTGACTTGCTCTCAAGTCACTCTGTCAGTGCAGAGTCCCTCCAACTAGTCCTGAATGGCCTGAATGTCTGCAGCGCACGATGCTACTGCGTGCTAAACCTGCTGTATTCTTGCTTTTGAACCCTCTGTGTTTGAATTGTGTCCTTATCTTTGTATCGACATTTTTTGCGTATGTTTATAGTCTCGTGCTCTTGTCCAGCTCATTGGGTTGTGAAGACTGTGCTTTGGCTAGTTATTGAGATAACCGACCCACTCGTGTAGGGCTTCAAGCGACAACCGTTTACTTTGCCTGGGAAGGGTTCTCCATTTAGTTTGACTAGTGGGTGGTGTGGTGTACTTTTCTGATGATACACCTGGAACTCTTTTGCGAGCATTCTGATGGTTTCATTCAAGAAATGTGTTCCGCGATCACTCATTCAATTTTTAGACAACAAAATCGGGTCAACACATTTTTGAACAAAAAAATTGCATTTGTAGCAGTTGTGCGGTCTTTGACCAGCTGCGCTTCTGCCCATCGTGTCAGGTACTCCATTGCAGTGATGGTGTAGCATGCGCTCGTCTTTCCCTATGGTTTGATTGGTCGCACAAAGTCGATTGCCCATTTTTCAAATGGCTGCAGTGTCATTTGTGGATTTAATGGCATCTCGTCTCCGTGATGGTTTTCCAGTCCTTTGACATATATCACAGGTGTTAGAATGCACTTTCAAATCCTAGTGCAGGGTTTTCCACCATTACCCCATGTTAGGTTCCTATACCACTAGGTTTCATTTTCATGATTGACTGGAGAAGTGCCAAATATGTTCATCCTTTCCATGTTGCAAAGGTTCCATGTTTTGAAGAATTTCACTATGTACAGTTGCTTGACTCTTATCATAATTCATGAATGGCCAAACAGCTTAATCTTGGCCAGGTTCATACTTTAATTTACTTGTCTTAGAATAGAGAATAAAGGTCTGTCCAAACAGTTCAAGCTTGGCGGATAAGTAGATAGGTAGAGAAGCAAAGGAGCCCAACTGCTTAATCTGGGCTCTTGCAAGAGATAAGGGTAGACTTAGATAGGAGGGTAGCTAAAAGAAAAGAAGAGAACCAAGGTTTGCTAGTTCAAATGCACCCAATAAAACTGAAGAAAAAATGTTAGGTGTAACAAGATGGGTAGGCAGTTTTGAGGTTGCAGAAGCAGTGGCATGAGTGATTTCTTTACTCAAATATGATTCATATTTTATGGATATTATGAATGCCTTAGCAAGGTGTAGTGACAAATCAGATGGTGCATGTCTAACTTCCCCTCATTCCCCTCACAACAGTCACTTACTAACATCCCACCAGGATATTGAGACATGCTCAAAGTCCCTAAACCGCTCCATCTCAGCTGAAAGTTTGAGAAAAATGATATTTCTCCATGGGCTAAGAAGCCACATTTATTGTGTAAAACATTTGTCCTTTCTTAAGCCTAAGCTATTTCAAACTCCAAAGCTGAAAGAACCATTTCATTTCCCCAAAGAAAAAAGCCTAAGTTATTTTCTCTTAACCTAGTGCTTTTATTCTAATACCTTTTCATATTAATACACTAATCTTATTATATAAATCCCTATATATCAAGCCCCTCCCCCTTGTTATGTAAATACATATATATTCCTAAGATTTTAATACCCCGACCCTTGGCTAACTATAGCTATAATTTAATGTTTTTTCGGGAGTTATTGGTCCACCCAGGGCCAATAACAACCCTTCCCCGTGCGCACATATAATACTGGGTTTTATTTGACATCTGGTTGAATAAATAGCCATACCTGCCCAAACCTAATGTTTAATTACATTACAAAATCCCACAAAACCTTATAAAAATGCTGAAATATTACAGCAAGACCCGCACCTTACACCTCCGCCAACTCCACGTCCCGTCCGTCGTTAGATCGGGGCCCTCAAATCTGACGGCCCACATAGATATCGGAACTCCCCCGATTGTCGAACAATAACGTACGGGGGATGGGCGGTATTTCCACTGTACGAGAGACGCGTGTCAACCTCCCGGCGTGTTCGGAGCCCCCCTCTCCAATACCACCCAGGCCCAAAGGTGGTGCGGGGAATACCGCTTACCGCCCTATTGCCCCCCCGCTGACGTCATGCCATGTCACCTGCTTGAGTCATCACCTAGCTTCCATGTCACCTGCCACGTCATCCAACACGTCATCTTCTGTACTCCGCTACACGACAAAACTACACGTCACAATGACGCCATCCAACATAAATGCACCAAAACCCGCCAAAGTCAAAAATTTTGTTAAAAAGAGGTGAAAGTGTCATTTTCGATTGTTTTTGTTTGTCTTCTCTGTGCGACGCCTGCATGCACATTTACGCCCAAGGATAGTCATTCAACCACACAGTTCGCCACCCAACAAGTTTACTCCATAGCTCAGCCCCTCAGCTCGGCTCGCCACCTGCGAATCACTCATTTCACCATTAAAATAGGTATTTACATGAATTTTGCTCCTGAACCCTGTTTTTCTTTAGTTTTCTCTATAAAATTGCCTGCACAACCCAAATGTGGAGAAAAAAACACCTTGCTGTCTTCAAATATACACACCATAACCACTGTTTTGTCCAAATTTTACCAACAATCCTGCAAACTCCCTCTCCCTCTACAAATTTATCCCGCAGAATCGAACTCGAGTCCACTCTGGTCTGAGATTACCGAAGGAAAAGGCCTTGAACTGTTTCTATCATTTCCCGCTGAAAAACTTTGCGAGCTACATTTTCCTCTACAAATCTGACCCACTGAGTTAACTTTGAAGTCAAATGCGGTTTGTGTTTCCAAGAGAAAATCCACAGAGCTATTGTTTTGCTTATTTCACTTACACAGACCCAAATTTCCAATTTCAAAATCACAGACAGTTAGACAATGGAGGCTCCAGTAGCCCTCAATATAGCCCCTCTCAATGCACCTCACAAGGAATTGGAATGGTTGCCATTAGCTGATAAAGATTATCTAATCCAAGACTTAGCTGGTGACAGGAACCATCTCCAAGCATTCTATGAACTAAGGAACATTTATTTAAGCAAGAATGATCTTTATGGGATATGGGAATCAAATTTACCCATCTACTACCTCCCCTCTGTCAATGTTTTCCCTGAGATAATTCGCCTCTGCTGTGAGAACTATGAACCAACTCAAAGGGCAGTCAAAACTCCATCTAGAACTACCCTCTTTCATATAACTCCTAACTCCATAAATCAAATGCTAAAATTTAAACCAACTTAGCTTCTGTTTCCTCTTACTATGAAATTCTTACTTGATGAGGGCCCCAAATTGTCCAGTTTAGAGATAGCTCGCATTGCCCAAATGTTTATCAAACCAAACTGTCAGCCCACTGAGCCACCTCCTTTTCACTATGCATGGTTCAATGAAGTGGGTAAATTACTCGTTTATATGATATCTTACATTCTGGGGTTCAAGACAAGTGAATATATTGATGAAACTACACTAGTCTTATTATTCATGTTCACCCCAGGGCAGCCCCCTGCTCTCAAATACAACTATGCTAAATTCATTGCCAACAAGATCCATGAACAACTCTTGAATTTAGACAGGGAGGGAGTCTTGAAATATTCATCCTACATCTATCATCTATTTTATATTATCAGCCAGATAGGTTCCAATTTCCCATCAGGAAATTGGACTCTAAAGGAGAAAAGAGGTCTGTGATTTTTTGTACCTCAGTCGTTCATCAAGTCCACAACTCTCCTTACTCTTACTGTGAGTTTATTGACATGTTTGTCTATCCAGTCTCTTCTCTCCTGATGAGAAATCCTCCTCCTAGACTGTCTTATGATATGCAAAAAATATTACAACTCTCCAAAAGCTACAAAATAGGTGAATGGTATTTCTACCAGAATCACACTATTATCATGATATATGGCTGTGAGCTGTGCCCCTACAGGATGCCAAGATATGTGCCAATGAGACTATTTGCCTTGGAATATTTCAGGCAATTCATCAATTCAGACTTCACTCATTTTCATAGTACTAAGAAAAAGGCTTAATTGAAATTAAGAGACCAGTTAGGCCCCTACATCATGAACAAAAAAGAAGGATGGAAAGAGGCTGACCAGATATTGGGTGAACAATTCAGATTAAAGAGGAGCTTTTGATGGGTACCCTATAACCCAAATGGCTTTATCAATGCAAGAAGGATAAAATATAGGTTGGCAGCCTATGAACATTGCAGCATCCCTGAAATAGAACAATTTGCCAACCAAGATGAGTGGGTAGAAGGCACACTAATTGAATAGCTAACCGAGGAAGAGAAAATGGAACAAAATATAAAAAATCTTGAAAAGACTCTTGACTTAGATTCTTTTGGGCATGTGTCATTTAAAGTGCCATAGCAAACCGGAGAAGGCACTTCAATTGTTGCAGCTTCACAACAAGCTGCCCAAGAAAGGACTACTCCAACAACAGGAACAACAAAGGTTAAGGAGGTAGTAGACACACATCAAGATATAATGATAGACCAGCCAACTACCTCAAAGGAACAGGGTCAAGGGAAATCCCCTTCATTACAAACAGAGGCACCAGAGGTACCAGCGTTACAGACTCCTCTCAATGAGGAAAGGAGCAAGAAAAGGGACAAAGAAGAGACCACACCTGCAAGTGGATCAACAGAGCAGCTAGGGGCCAAAAAGCAAAGAGTAGATCCTCTACCTGAAGAGGAAATTAGTGAAGAAATCACAGAAAGCCCAAGAGAGGAGAGGGCAACCAACCAACAGACATCCACCAGCTCTCACAGGCAAGAAATGGAGAGGCAGCATGGTACTCAAAATAAGCAACGTTCTGATATTAAAGGAACATTCATGGAGATTAAGGCTGAGAATGAATCATTGAGAATATAGCTTTATGATAAATTTCTCAAAATGACACCCTCCAAACAGCAAAGACTAATGGCAACATATGAGAGTAAGGAGGAGAAGATGATCTTAAGTCATTTTAAGCCTAAGGTTCAGCAACCACAGTCTGCAACTGACTACATAAGAACAAACCTAGAGGTCCTTACTAAAGATATACACCCAATGGACCAAATTGAACTGCACAAACAAACTGGTGAAATGGTCTATGCTACATTGGCAGACAAGGAAATGCTGGCCCACCAATTTAAGGAGTCATTAAGTAATACATCTGCCCAATTGGATTTGGAAAAGATATCTTCCTTAGCCAAAGACAACAGAATAAAGACCCTAGAAGAGATAATTATTGAGCTGGGACATGATCCCAAGGATGCCAAGGGCATCAAAGCATTGATAAAGAAAAATGAAGAAGATATTGTTGCACTTAGGAAGCAATTGAAGCTGCCTATGACCATGCACCCCCAAACTACAGAACTTGTACAAGAAAAAGCAGAAGAAGACGTAATGGATTTGATGATGAGGATGAATCAAAGGCTAACTCAAACAGAGCAAGAGTTGGAGAAATCATTACAAGCCAAGCAGGAAGAGTCGACCTCCCAGCCACCTGAAACAGCTCCAACAGTTGCCACTGCTCCCCCCACAGTCACAGTAGCAATTCCTCCCATTGTCCCAACATCAAAAATAGGTACATCAACCACAGATGCTTCAGCGGTAGCAGCAACAACAGGACCATATACCAGCATGAGGATGGAAGAAATGATGAAAGCAATAAAAGAGCTAGAAGTCCAAATGTCAGAGCTTAAAGAGGCAAAAGAAAGATTGGCCAAGCTAGAGGTAAGCTATGACAAATCTAAGATAATAGTGGCAGAGAAAACCAGAGAGGTAAAGGTCTTGGAGAATAAGGTGAAATCCTTGGAAAAAGTTCTCACCCTTCATAAACCTCTGGCAGAAATTAAAACAATTTTGTGGACCAAAATTGGCCAGTCCATCACTGATCAATGGCAATTAATTCAGATGATCCATGAGCAAATTGAATTGATAGAAAGGGCCCATGTAGAGATTCAAAAGGCCAAAGCATCATTAGGAAACATGCCTGAGCAGGCCAATAGACTAATTCATTTTTTTAACATTCACACTAAGGAACAACTAGTAGCTCTGGAGATCAGGGACAGAACAGACACTATTTTGACAGTAAAAAAGGTGCTAACCATGAGGAATTTTATACAGAATCTCGAAAGAAAGTGCCAAGAAATGCAGATGGAAATAAATGCCTTCACAGAGAAGTTTACAGTCTTGCAGTAGAAGGGTCTACCCAGTCTGTTAACCAGCAATTAAAGACTGTTGACACATGAACAATATGCTCACAGGGTAAATACATATGTTGCCAATCAGATCACAACATCATCAAGCACTTCGAAAAACATAGGACCTCCCTCTGGACAGAGCTTATATGATAAGTTGGAAAATCTGTTCTATATTAAACATGAGATAAAACATCTTTTTGAATTCCAACCTAACTTCTACAAGTATATTGAAGATGACAAAACATTAATAAAACTGCAAAGACACCAGTTGCCAATAGATCAATGGTCGCAAAGCATGTTGGAGGTCTTACCCAGGTAATTTTGATTTTTCTTTATCATCTGCATTTAATCCGATGGCAAAACACATGGCACATATCATAAAGGTGAAGACAACATAGGAAGGGATTCAAGCCAGAACAGCAACGCAGGAACGCGAAATCAAGGAACAGCTACCAGCCGACTTACTCTATTCAAAAAGTCAAATATCTTTGACCAACTAAACAGCCAGCACACCAACATTTACTCCTGCATTCATTTCTCTCATTTACTTCTCCTGTAAAGTAGATGAATGAATTTATTGTAGGATATTTTTCCATAAGATATTTTGTAACTCCTTTTTGTATAAATACCTCCCCGTGAGATGTACTCGACGTTGGTGATATCTCTTCTGGAACTGTGCTGTAACTCTGAGAACTCTTCTAAATAAAAGGCAGCTAGAATTCGTTGTTGATGAACTAAACTCTTTAGATGTGGGATTGATGACAGTGGACTATGTTGCAGAATTCTTAAATTACTTCATGGATCAATAAGTCTTTTTAACTCATGTTTTACAGTTTTTGTGTTTTTATGTATCATCTGTGTTCATAATATTAACAACAGGGAAAAAGAATAAGCCAAAACTTACTTCACTGTACTCTGTGTTCAATCTTTGCTATTTTTTATGTTTTCTTCAGAAACTAGCATAAGCAGGAATTCTTTATTGCTCCTGTTTCCCCTAGTTCTTACATCTTGAGTATACTTAGGGAATTCTTAAATTGCTCCCTGAAATATTCATTCACCTTCCCTCTACCAGCATGATGAAAGACTCTTAATTGCCTTTCACCTCCTGACCTCCATGCCGATCCAATTTCAGTTTATAAATTGCTCCATGATCTAATTATTTTGCTCTGTAGTGACTCCTCTATCAAAGAAAAAGCACATCCAACAGTGTACACTCTTAGACTCCATAGCCCAATGGATTGAACTTCTCAGACTTTCACCCATGTTTTATTGAAAATCATCATCCAACAAACTTAAAACAAAACCATGTACATCATAACTAGCCTAAAATACCTTAAAACAAAGCTAAATTATAAAGAGAGAGCCCTCTTTGGATGCAGATTGGCTAGAAGCTGCATCTAAAAGATTGGTTAGTGGTTACATCGGCCGTATTCCCTTTTCTCACAAGTTTTGGCGAACAACCTGAGTGATAACACCCTACACGAAGAATCTTTTGTGCGGTCACGGATCCTGCATAGTGTCCTCCTACAGTGCCCCCATGTGCTTTCGCGAGGATTTGACCTCATTCAAATTCAGGTACATATCTTCGTAATATCCCATGATTTCCCATTTTGTATAAGTGCCCTGCGATGACAGAAAAGTATGTCGTGCGCACCACCAATTCCCTTTTCTATTGGACTGAGTATTCCTTCGGCGCAGTTCCTGTTTTTAGAAAATGGATTATATCTTTGAAGTGTCCATATGCGACACGCACTGCAAAGCGATGTGCATCAGGTAGTCCCTCCTCCAAATTCGTGGGTTCCTCGCTCGTCTGAATTTGTGACAAGTGATATGTTCTTGCGTTTAGGCATCCCGACTTGAATATGACCTCAAAATCATATTCTTGGGATAGTAAGAGCCATCTGCATATGTGCCCCCACAACACAGGCATATTCACTAGGTATTTCAATGTGGAATGGTTGGTATACATCTTGAAATGCCCTCTGAGTAATAGTGCTAGTATTTTTGGAGCACGTACACCATCGCTAACCCCTCGTGCTTGGTGGTGGAATAGTTCTTTTTTGCTTTGGACAATCTCTGAATTGCAAACGCGATCGGGTGATCCATGCCTTCCATGCCCTCCTGTGTGAGTACGGCTCCCATCACAAGACACAACGCATCGACTTCTACATGAAATTCCACATCCCATTTTGGGAAGACTAGGATTGGAGTGGAGGCTAGTTTCCCCTTTAGGACATCCAAACTCTTCATGCAATCATCATTCCAGCAATATGTAACATCCTTTTTCAGTAGCTTTTCCATCGTTGTTGTTATTTGGGCATAATTTTTGATGAACTTCTTATAGTATTTGGTGTGTCCCAAAGTAGCACGCAGTTGTTTAACACTTCGTAGTGCT
This sequence comes from Pinus taeda, assembly GCA_000404065.3. Classification (NCBI taxonomy): domain Eukaryota; kingdom Viridiplantae; phylum Streptophyta; class Pinopsida; order Pinales; family Pinaceae; genus Pinus; species Pinus taeda. Next base: position 57,111 of record APFE031567902.1, on the reverse strand, counting down.
TCCAAATTTAGAATAACGACAATCTTTGCAGGGTCCACCATCAGTCCTTGTTTGCAGACCACATGTACCAACAGGTTTCCAAAGGGAATGCGAAATCTGCACTTCTTAAGGTTCAACGCAATCTAGTGTCGGCGGCAAGTATCCAACATCAAGCATAAGCTTGCTACATGAGTTTAACTAATCCAAAAACAGTCCAATCATCTAGATAGACCTCCGAGAACTTGTGGATGTATTCTTTGAACGCAGCAACAATGATGCGCTAGAAGATGGCTGGCGCGTTCTTCAGTCCAAATGACATAATGGTGTATTGAAAGCAGCCCCATTTTGTTGCAAAGGTTGTTTTTCTCCTACCTTATGATGCGATATTTATCTGATGGTACCCTGAGAACCCATCTATGAATGAGTATGCTTCTTGACCGCCAACATTCTCCAATACTTCATTTGTGAATGGTGTAGGGAATGGATCGTGTACACAGGCGTCGTTCAACTTCCTGAGGTCCACGCATATTCTTATCTCGCCCTTTTGCTTTTTCTCCTATACTACCATAGGACTCACCTAGTCAGATTCTTCTACTGGCTCAATTATTCCGACTGCGAGCATTTTGTCTAATTCTTCGCAGACCTTTTCTTTATATTTTGGATTCAAGCGGTAAGGCCGCTACTTAACTGGCTTCACGTCGGGTTTTAAGGTGATCTTCATCATTCCTAAGTCACTAATGATCCCTTTTAAGTCCGTAATTTTGGTCGGGAACAACTCTTGGTATTCACAGAGTAACTCAGCGACCTTATCCACTGTGGCATCGTCCTAATAATCCCCAAGTGTTGTGTACTTTGGCTCCGCCTTCGTTCCAATGTTTACCTACTTTGTTTTTAGCAGTGCGGTGATGTCAGGATCCTCAAGTGATGGTCCTCAAATCTCGCGACAACATTCCATTTATGGAATGTTAATATTTCATGGGTCCTCATCATCCTCCTCAACATTTATGTTGTAACACTCTAGTGCACAGCTCAGCTGTGTCACCCATTCTAGCTGAAGTACTTCCATTGGCTCTTGAGGTATTTTGAAGATAGCTTCTTTTACTGCCTGTAGTGCATCGTCAACAGTATCCCACCAATGATCTTCAAACATGAAAGTTAATAGAAATCCCTCACACAAGACATCCCATTTGCTCATACCATGGCGGAGCTCCGTCTCAGTATATCAATTCATGGGTATGACATCTAGGGTTTGATAGAATAAATGTACCCATTCAGGCTGTGGCTATTCCCCGTAGACCTTGGTGCATTTCGCGAGGTGTGTACATGGATAATCCCATCCGTCATATTTGTCTACTAGCCGTATCTGTGGTTTCCCAAATCATAGGCGCACCATTCTTCTGAATCCGCGCTAGTCCTCAAAACTTCCCTGATGTGTACCCCACCACCTTGTGGGCGTCATGCACAGTGCCCATTTTAGAGCATCGAACCGCTGCTGTTCTGGTACTGTTCTTTCAATTTTTTTCAGGAATTCATCCACCGCTGTTAACCCCTCATACATATGTAGGTCCCTTACCTCTATTGTCATGCAATGCAGTGATCTAACCATCATGTTGTAATTAAGCGTCGTTACTTCGTGCAACCAATTTTGCCAGTGATCTATTTCTTTGTCTGAATCCGAAGTGCAGGATCTTTTGCGCTCCCACGAAATCCTACCATTTGCGATCGGGTTTACCTAATCCTATTCTCACGTGGTTATATTGTAGATGCAATCGATATCGTCCTTGCTATCATCATCGCGCAACCATTCAGTGTATCGCGCTCCTTCGGCTGGACCTAGCGGTACTACTACGCATAGTGACTTTTTCTCAAAAATGGTTTTGCACTTCTTCAGATTGAAGACTCCATTCATATCAGTGGCCCAATCTATTCCTAGCAGCACGGGATAGGGATTGCTACCATCAACAATATATATCACTTCAAAATCTGCCTGCGTGCTCGCACCTTGAATATCCACCATTACCCCTTGCAATCTTCCCATGGGAAAGATCTTTTGTTGGTTCGCCATTCGCAACTGAATAGGAGACCATTGTAGCACAGGTCTACCCATGCGTTCTCATGTTTGTTTCGGTAGCATGTTCACGTCTAATCTAAGATCCAGGATTACCTGATCCATTTCATACTTGTCGATTTGCGCAGTCAACCTCATTTCCCTTCCTGTGAGCTATGCATGCTTTCCAAGTTTTCAGACCACGCACAGTTCACCTGACCCGTGCACCTAGTGATAAGTTCATGTAGTCCTTTTATTGCCTTGCTATCGCATAGCAGTTTCATGCATGTCTCCAGAAAGGTAGTGAGCATTGAAGGATCCATCCCTGGTTCTAGTTGATCCTTACTACCTGAAGTGGAGGCCTCCATGAAGCTTTTCTTAGCTTCCATGAATGTCTCCTTCGCGCGTTCTAAATCAAATTTGGGTTCCTTTGTAGGAGCCTTGCAAACCCACGCACTTTCTTCTAACTGCTTACCTTTATCATCACCAATGGTCATACTGCTCCTAAGTACTATGTTTACATTTGGGTCTTCTTCGCATGGCTCAGACCTCATCATCTGCAAATTCTGAGTCAGAGGAGGCTGGAGTACCCCTTTTTCATGTGGCTTCGCTATCATTCTAGGGAAGTCTTTTGCCTCATGATAAAACTGAGTAAAATACAAACATTATTTCCTTGTCGGGTTTGTATAATCGTGGGCATAGTGCCTTGGTCCTCCGCAATTGTAACAAATTAGTTGTCCACTACCCCTTCCCGGTCCCATTCCACCTCGACCTCATTCATGCCCCTCAAATCCAATGCATTCCATTCCTGTATTTGGGTCGAGGGCATTTTGGTTTGCACCCTATAGGAAAGAGTCCAATCCATCAGTAGTTTGTAGCTTTTGTAGGTGCGTTCATAATGGCCTACTGGCCTGCAGAAATTACAAAACAATTGCTGGGATATGTGTGTATACTTCTGCAATAGATGACAATTATCTGTAGTGTGTTTTCCTCCTATCTGACAAATCGCGCACCATAGTGTAGCCGTCGTGCTTGGTCCTGCTTGTGCCTCAGGTCTTAACGGCATTGGCCCTCCTCCCGCTAAGTAATTCATGAACACTGGACAGTGGTCCTTGTCATTCCCTTGGCTTTTGAATTTGATACACCATACTTCCTCGCACGCCTCTGGCTGAGGTGTCATGTCTTGTTTCAAACTTTGCATCTCTAGACATAGATTTTGCAGTTGCGCATGGATTTGTTGAACTCCCAGACCAGGGTCTTGTATGGGGGTATCATGCAATCTCATTGCCATATCCAAAGCTTCATCCTGGGTGGAAATATTTTGTTTTGATAGCGCTGTCCTTAAGTGTAGTGTTAGTGACGCTACAAACCAAGCGCAGTGTTGTCCATCCATCAAAGTCATATTGGCTTCGCAAATCATACTCTTTAGTCTTTGATCCAGATCCCAGGGGGTCTCGCCTAGGAGCATCAAAATCTCCTTAAACCCAATAATTGATTGTGTTTCCGACTCTAGCCTGCTAAATTCTCTCTTCAGCGCGATCTGGATTTCTGCGATTCCTGTGTTTGGATGGTCATTATAATGCTTGATGTACCATGTTAATGCACGATCCTGCAACATGCTTACTAGTGTAACCTTTTTGATATTGTCATTCGCAACCCCTTGTGCTTCCCATACCGCCGTTACCACGAACCAGAATTGGTTCGGATCTTCATTTCCTACTCCTCTGAATACCGGTAGTTTGATCGCACTTGCCATACTGTACTGCAGTGGTGGCGGAGGTGGGGTAGGTGGAGATGGAGGTGTGGAGGGTGAGACGGGTAGCGGTGTAGGCGGAGGTGGTAAACGTGGAATTCACTGCCTTATCAGATTGACCACGCTTCTCAGAGAAACTCTTGTGAGCTCTTCCTCTCTTTCCCACGAGGGTGAAATCAAGGGACTAGTTTCTAGTTCTTCACTACCTCTGCTTCTATAGATCTTCCCACTTAGTGTAGTTCCAAACATTAATTTATTGTCATAACCCACTTTTCACACAATAGCATCTTAATCCAAGTGTTCAAATATTTAATATACTCACCTTGCAATCCTTTAAGGAAGCATCGCTCCACCTCATTGTAGCTAACGGTCGTATCTACCGCGAACTCAGTGATAAATTCTCCTATAATTCGGTCAAGCCAATGGTCCACAGCTTGCGCAATCTTATCTCCTAACGCTTCTAGTCTACGCATTAATTCTGGAGTCCACCCGATTGGCTTGTCGAGCCTACACCTTCCTTGACTATCTGCTAGCTTCGCGATCCACTCATATAGCTTAGAAGGAAAGGTTGCAAAGAAAATTTCTTGGATTTCCATATATAAGTAGTGCTCCAACCATTGTTCCTTAGATACTCGCGGATTCCTATTTTCCAGTGCCACGAACTCATGAATCTTCTTGTCCAACCACCCTTCAATTTATTTCTTTGTTGGATTCCAGTGACACGACATCAGACATCCCTTATGCAGATCCCAGTCCTAGCCACATAACCATTTGTTGGCTTGTAGGGGCTTGACCTAGGTTCAAAGATGATTTAGCCAAACAAATCCCGGTACTACTAGCCCTTCCGGCAATAGTCCATGGAGCACGGACCGAGGTCTCACTTGAAGTATTATGAGAGGGTGCTAGAACCAGGTTTCCACACCCTAGAGGTCTCACTTAAAGTAGTATGAGAGGGTGCTAGAACTAGGTTTCCGCACCCTAGAACTAGGTTTCCGCACCCTGCACGCATGTCGCTACGCGCACCTATTAGTACCTCGCAGCTTGCAGTGTTTCCTTCGCATAGTCTTGCTCGAGGCACGATCCATGTTATTACCCAAGTTCCGTACTATTAACCTGATATTATCCATTTAATTAACTTATCTGTATGAACTCGATTATACTTAACAATGTTCAATATTCATATAAGTGCGCACGATAAACAAAATAGTATAAATGCATAGAAGTAATACAAAAGTAGATACATAGTATTTGAAATCTCTTTATTATTTTCTTCTTGGGTTACAAACTAGACTCCACCCTACGCACTCAGTTGCAGGGGTCCACGCACTCAACAACGGACTCTACTAGGCCTCTACGCACTCAGCTGTAGAGCCTCTTCCTACTATTACAACCCAGGACACTTAGACTTCTTCTCTATGCTCGCTATCTTCTAGACTCTATCATGTTACTCTATCTCTCCTTCTCTTGACAACTTAGAGCCTCACTCTATTTATACAATCCCATGGTCTGCGGACCCTATGACTCTTTAACAAACTACATGCTCTGTGCCCACAAAATGCGGAGTCTTTACATCAATCCTATGGGAGTCGTAGAAGATCTACCCATGGTCTGCGGACCATGGGATTGTATAAATAGAGTGAGGCTCGAAGTAGCTAAGCTAAGAAAAAACTAAGATGAAGAACATATGATGTAATGCAAGATAGATCTGAAGTGTAAAGTCTAGTTTTGGGTCGTAGAGTAGGAAGAGGCTCTGTAGTTGAGTGCGCAGAGGCCTGGTAGTCCGCACCTAATTGCGCGAACCCCTGCAGCTGAGTGCGCAGGGCAAGTCGAGTTAGTAAACAGTTGGAAGTATTAATAAAGAGAAGTTTCTACCATTTATGTGTAGTTATTTCCTATTTATGAATTTGTTATCTTGGGTATAAATTTCACTTCTAATGCTTATATGATGCGTGAATGTGTATAATTGTATTGATTAAGTGAACACAATTAGGAAGATCTATTTACGCGAAGATAATTAACATCTATCACTAAGATAAGTAAGATACTTAGTCTAGTTTGGGAAATAACACAGTTCGCTTCCGTAGCAATGGAAAAGGACTTAAGCCCCTGGTTTGGGTTGCACGAAAGTCGATTATAACAAATCACAAAGGTACTAAAGGGTAGAACAATGTGCGAAATGACCTGCACGAAGGCAGGTCTAGTTGTACTAAACCGAGATCACAGACATCTAAAGGGTGCAGAAACTTGGTTCCAGCATTTCCCCATACCGCTTTGGGTGAGACTTCAGTTCGCGCTCTGCGGGCTGATGCCAAAAGGGCCAATAGTGTAAGGATTTGTTTGGCTAAGTAACTCCAAACTTGTGTCAGGGCCCCATAAGCCAACACACCACTATGTGGTACATGTTCACATCCGCTTCACCCTTCGTGAATCCCAACCCAGTGAAGTAGCTATCTATCATGGTGTACCAAGCACGGGTTTCTTGCTTCAACTCATACAACACTCTCTTGAGTTGGAACACATGCAACTCATAGTAAAAGGTCTTAAAACCTTCAAGCTACTCTATGCACACCTCTTCCTCAATCATGCCATTAAGGAAGGGTGTCTTTATATCCATATGATGTATCTTCCAACCCATTTGTGTTGATAGTGCCAATATAGATCTAATTGATGAGTATCTTGAAATAGGAGAAAAGGTCTCATCATAGGCAATCCCCTTTACCTGCGAAAAGCCACGGGGCATAAATCTAGCCTTATGCTTCTCCACACTACCATATGAAACTTTCTTTACCTAGTAAAGGCAACGAGATCTCCCCACTGACTTGTCCTCCGGTCCCGGGACCACATCCCAAACACTATTACGAACTATGGAGTCATACTCCTCCACCATGGCATCAACCCAAACCGGTTGATGCACTGCTTCCTTAAAGGAAGATGGCTCTATCACAACACATTCACCCATAAGAGCCATGTATCCAATGTACCTCTCAGGTGACCTCCTCTGCCTGTGCTAAGAAGTGGGTGCTCCCACATTCTCTCGTGCATCATCCAACAATCTGTCAGCCTCTCTGGTGTGCTTTCTTCCATCTCTGGAAGACTCTTCTTGAGTGGATGTCTCCACTCCCAGATCCTATGCATGCGGTTGCTCCACATCAATCTGAGGCTCCTCAACCTTACGAGCTAAAATATCCTCCGCTGCATGTAGCTCAATCTCCCTCTTAAGGGAAACTCACATCGCCTTTTCCTCATCGAATCTGACATCCTTGCGAGCCACTTTCATCCTACTAGTCAGAAAATACACCCAATAGTCATGAGGTGTATCAGTGGACCCCACAAATATCCCCCAATTCTGCTATTGTCTCAAGCTTCTTCCGTGCATCTTTGGTCACATGGAAATATACGGATGACCCAAAACTACTGAAGTGACCAACATATGGCCTCTTACCAGAATATGCCTCCTCTAGTGTCTTCATCTCAAGTATCCAATGTGGGCTACGGTTCTGAATGTAAACTGTTGTGTTGCATGCCTTGGCCCACAAGTGTAGTGGTAGGTTTTGATCATTCAACATCACCCTTGCTATCCCTACCATGCCTCTGTTCTTCCTCTTGACTACCCCATTCTACTGAGGGTTATGGGGTGTCTTGAACTCCTATTTAGTCCATTCTGTTGCAAAAAAGTTCTTAAACTTGTTTGAGACATACTCACCACTATTATCAATCCATAGAGCTTTAACCTTCTTTCCCAACTCTTTCTCCCCCAATGCTTTAAACTCACAAAACTTTGTGTAAAATCGATCCTTTTTTTGCATGAAAAATATCTAGCATTTATGAGAATAGTCATCAACAAATATAACATAATAACTGTGTTTGTCCATGGATGCTATCGAGAATGGTCCAAACACACATGAATGGAATCATTCTAGAATAGGCTTTTCTCAACTGTCTCTATCGTGAAAGGAAGACTTGGTGTATTTTCCCAAATTACACCCCTTGTATGTATCAACTTTCTAAAGCGTACCTTTGGGAAGACCAGTAGATATCTGTTGCAATATCTTCAAAGCCCCATGATGCAAGTGGCCTAATCCCCTATGCCGCAACTCACCAATGTCTCGGCTCTGCACACTTTCTCCTTTTGTGCTCAAATAAGCACACTCCTCTACCTCCAGCTTATAGATATTATTCACCCAAATCCCTATTTTCTTTACTTGACCTGTGGCTATGTGTCGAAGGAACACCTTTCCTTTCGAGAAGATCACATCAAAGCCTCTATCCTCAAGCATGGAAATGAATACCAAGTTCTTCCTTAGCCGAGGAACATACATAACATTCTTCAAGGTGAGTGGAGCCCCATGATCCATCTGAAAAGTAATTGTGCCCAATCCAGTAACACTATAATTCCCATCATCACCCATCTCGGTACGCATCTGGAGATCTTTCTCCTTTAGGTCACTGAATAACTCTTTGTCACCAGTCACGTGGAATGAATCTCCACTGTCTAAGTACCATACTCTTCCCATCATTGATGACACCGTGCATGTAATGAGGGAAAAGTCAAATTCGAATTAAGAGGCCAAAGCCTCACTCACCGCTCCTCTTGAGGACTTCTTCTTGGACTTCTTGAGTGGAAAATTTTTAGAAAAATGGCCCAGCTCATGACAATGAAAGCACTCAAATTTCATCATGTATTTCTTATTACCTCCATGATAAGAATCCAATTTGGAATGGGAAGATTCCCCTTTCCCCTTCTCTGCCTCAATAGCTAAAGCACAGTTCTCTTCATCATTAGTCTTTGATGAAGGGCCATCCCTAGTGTTCCTCCTGATCTCCTCCTACATAAAATTTGATCATACTCGTTCCTAATCTGATAGCTTCTCCTAATTATTGAAAGAGTCTTGATAGCTATTCCAACTCTTCAGGACTCCTAGAAGAGAAAGAATTACCATATCATCCTCGAAAAATGTGATTCCAACACTTCCAATTTCATCATGACACTAAGTGAACTTGGTCAAGTATTTTGGAATCGTCTCGCCTTTCTCCATATTGAATTTTCAAATTTTGTCCTTTAGTGCCAATTTCATTTGGTCACTACTATTCTGATACAAGTCCATCAATGTTTATCTGCCTTGCCTTTGCCACACACTTCTTCCATTCGGCCAAATTTTGTGCATCTGATGCTATTGGCTTAGGAATTTCTTGATCAACAAATTCCTTCAATCCATTATCCTCTAGCACAATCTCTATTCTGTCCCTCTAGGCTATAAAATTTGAACTTCCTTCCAAGGCATACTTGAGCTGCAAACCACAGAACACCATCTGTGGATCCTGAAGTATGTATGCAAATTCAAATTTCACTTGTAACCTCTTAGTGTCAGTATATGCATACTTCCATCAGGGATCAAATCTGCTCTTTGCATTTTCATTTTAGTTGTCTCATACTAAATTTTTTATCATTCCACTAGGTCATGCTAAAATGGTCCACTGATGGTTGTCTTCTTCTCAAAAAATCAAATTTTCCCTCATGAGGTACATTTGTTGACCCATCTCCATGTTGCATTCAGCTATGGTTTTAGTTATGTTATTTCTAGAGTCAAGGCAGTTATGTTTCCATTAGGTCTTAGGGTCCATTTCCAAGGTCAAAAGCATAGTTTCAAGTGTAAATAAAGGGCAACAAAGGTATGAGGAAGACCAATAAACAAAGAGTGATTGGTAGTAAGTCATGGTTGTTGTACAAAAACCTTATTTCGCTGATGTAATTTTCATCTCAAACACATGTTTTTGAGATGAAAACATAGTATTTTAGTTGATTCATATTTTTTTATTTAATTCAAGTCATTTCATGTAGTAAGTGTTTCCATAAGTGGCCCAAGCATTTCTCCTTGCTGCAAGAAAATGAAGCCATTGAAGAAATTAGTTCAATCAAAGCATCATCCACTTGAAAGGAGACAAAGAAAGAAAAGCATTAAACAAATATTTGAAGACAAAGTAAAAGTTCAAAAAAATTATAAAGTGGGTTTTTTATAAGGAAAAATCAAAATAACCCTCTATATAAGATTTCAAAATACTTTTTCAAAATTCATCATATTCATTTCACAAAGAGAGAGAAGAGAGTTGAAGGAGAGAAGGAAGCGAATTGGTGGCTAAGCAAAGTAGAGGCGCTACACATAGACTAGGGAGCGCTACGCACAGGGAACATATCAGAGGCACTGTGCATAGAGCAGGGAGTGCTACACATAGGGAATATTGTGGAGGTGCTACGCATAGAGCAGGGAGTGCTGCGTATAGAGACAGAGCGCTGCACATAGAGCCTGTGTTCCAATGCATTTTTGCACGGCGCTGCGCATACTACCGGAGCGTTGTGAACCTGTACAAGGCACTGCACATAGGTCCAGCAAATACCAAGACTACAGTATCAACCATCTAAATTGCTCTCTTTCTACCTAGAGCCTCTAAGAAAGTAAGTACACTCCTTGAAACATCCTCCCGACACTCATTTCACGATTTTGAAGTTTGTTTTCTATTTAAATTTTCAAACCCTAGGCTATCTAAAAACCCTCCCTACTTACCATATCCCTTATTCCTACATTTTGTTGTCAAATCCCTTCACCTATCCCCTATACCCTAATCCCCCAAACAAAATCCCTACACCTATCCCCTATACCCTAATCCCCAAAACAAAATCCTTAAACCCCTATTTACTAAACAATCCCTACCAAAAATACCCTCCTTCTCACTCTCACATCATACATATCTCATCCTACATCGTACAAACTCCTCTCCCCTTCCCCTATCCCTATTCACCATAACTCAGTTCTTGATTACCTCCTCTAGGGTTTCAAAGTTTCAAATTCAAAAGACATGGATAAAGAGGATAAAGATTATGAGGAGGAAAACAATGGTAGTTAAAGCATGGTAGATGAACCTGAACATCAAATAAACCCACATAAGGGAGGAAGAATTATTAGAGAGGAACCATCAAACATTAGAGAGTTACAGGCTTCTCATATAACTATCTCTTGTTTTAGGCATCTAGGGTGTTATGAGTTTTGTGAGCAGGTACAAAGAGTTCAACATCATCCTGAGCTGACCAGGCTTTTTGTAGCCAATCTCTGTGATAACAAGGTAACTCTTGCTGGGGTGACATTTACAGTTTCATCCTCCATCATTGTTGATGCTACAAGGATTTTGAATGTGGGGGAAAAATGGTATAAAGCACAAGATTTGGATGAGCACTACTATGAGCCATACATTAAACCCAGGTACAAGAATGAAAAGAGGAGGACCTTTCCTTTCAGGTTCCTTGACGACAAGTATGCCCCTATGACGAGAATCATTATGAAGTATTTTACATGTGAGGGTGGATTTTCTAGATTGTACACCGATTATATTAGGCTTCTTATGCACTTCACAAGAGTGAAAATGATGAACATCCCCTATCTCTTATTCAAGAACATTGAGAAGATGGCCTACATTATATTGAAAAAGATCAACCTCCTCAACATCTCCTGGGATACATTTATTGCCAATGATATCTTCAATGGTCCTCAGATTCCTCCACCGGTGCCTCAAGAAGCAGAAAGGCCTTCCACCAGTGCCAAAGTAAGGAGAAGTAAGAAGGCTGAAGAGACTAAAGTTGTTGAGAAGCCAGAAACCTACAAAACATATCAGAGAGTGGCTATAAATTTGTTTGCAGTGGATAGGCAAGTGTTTACTCCACTTGATGTGGAAGGGGCCTTTCCTTCTTCATCAAATCATAGGCAAATACTTTCTCCATAAACTATGGAAGGGGCTTTTCCTTCTTCATCAACACAACAGGTACAATAGGTGCAGTAGGTGCATACAGGGAAATAAAAGGTACTGGAGGAAAGCATTAATGATGAAGAGGAAAGGGAATTTGATTTTATGGAACATGATGGATCAGAAATATCACACATTCATCATGGCATTGAGATAGTCGACTTGGAGGCTCAAGATGAGGTAGAAAATGAAAATATAACCACAAGGGAAAAATATGCATAGATCCAAGCACTGATGGACAACTTGGTGAGAGCTAAGTATGTCATTTCATACCTTGAGAAAGAGAACAAGATGCTAAGTGACAAACAAGTCCTCATGGAGTTGGAACTTCTCAAAGCAAAGAGGCAAGGTGACAAAGGCAAAGCAGTAATGCAAGAGGAAGAAACCTCAACCACCTTGACTAAAAAACAAAGTCTTGAAAAGGAAATTGAGGAGGATAGAGAAACTTCACTTGACAGGGTCAATTTTCATTTGGAGAAGCTACTAAAAAAGGCCAACAGGGACAATCAAATCATTAGGCACATGGCTCTCCATTACAGGACTCGGAACAAGATTTGCAACATAAGAGTCAAGCAAATGAAGACAAGGCTAGAAAAAGCACTCAAAGGAAAAAAGGAGGGTGATAGGCTGAGGTTGATTGCTAAAGCTTCCTTGTCTAACCCAGACACTATATGGTGGTGTTCTCCACAAAGTTTGAGTAAGTTTTGATAAATTTTTCCTTTTTGAAGAATTTTGCAATTTTTGACTCAGAAAAATTGGCTCTATGCGCAGTGCCACTTGCATTGTGATTTTGCTAGGGGCATCCAAACAGGAAATGGTCAGCATTTTTGGATTCAAAATGATGAATAAATGCACCCTGTGTATTTTCTAAGCTTTTGGAGTAAAAATGGTCAATGAAAAGGTCAAAAAGTACCCTAAAAATGACCTTTTTGCCCATGGTACTGCACAAAGACGCAGTCTTGGGAGTATCCATTTTTGAGGGGTTAAATCAACTCCCAATGGGAAACTAAAGGCATATTTGGAAAGTAGATAGGAAAATTTTTCCAATGAGATATCATGAGATCAATTTGGACACCAGGAATACCTCCAAAATGGTCCTGCAAAAAGTGTTGCGCATAGAGCTTGGGCGCTGCGCATAGGACAATTTTATGTTGAATCTTCACTTCACTGTGCCATGACTGTAATTTTGGGTTTTCTCTCATGAATGATATTTTTAATGATGTAAATGGTGACTAGGCATGTAAATAGGATGGATAGTACTTACTGGAAGCTAGATTCATTAGATCAAAAGTTATCTTGAGGAAAAATGAATCTGTTTCCTCCCTTTTAGAGGCAAGTTGTTAGGTTGCCTAGCTTCCAGTTTCTTGTTCAATTTTTGATGGATTAGTTCCTAATATTAGGTATTTGACCCATGAGAATGGGAGGAGGTTGAATCAATGTCTATATCTTCTTCTTCTTTCTCATTGTAAAGGGTTGGATTCAGTTGGATGCTTATGCTTTGAGTAGACATCATTTTGTATTAGTTTTTAGCAGGAGATTAATGAAAAGTTGCAGCTATTTATTTCGGATCCATGTGGTATGATGTTCAGTTAAGTTTTCTCTATTGTGATCATATGTTAAAAAAAAAATTGTACTTCATCAATCATTTCATTTCTTTTTAAGTGGATGTTTTCAAGTTGATAGGCAGAACCCATAATATTTATGCTCTGTATTGGGAAAATATTCATAGTCTATGTTTTCTTCAGTTTAGGAAGGCTCCATGTTGCTTACATGATATTTCTAGCTCCTCACCTATCTTGAATCACCTCACCCATCAAACCCTAGAGTGCTTAGCTTTGTTCCTACCTTTCCCCATCGAACACCCTAAAATTTTGACCTAATTTCCTTGCCATAACTGTTTGGCTCCTCCTGATCCAGCAAAACCCTTCAAAATCAAATCAAACCTTGTGCTACTATACCTAGCCTAATATCAGTTTCTAGATCCAATCAATTTGGCTGAGATCCTTACCGAGAGAGCCCTCTCCTGGCCTATTAGGGCTAGCTACTTGGCTAAGCATGGTTTGTGGTTACCCTGGCATTGCCTTACTTCAGCTTGAGGTTCAATCCAAGTCCTAAAATAACCCAAAACTAAAAATTCTAAATATCCTCTAGTATATTGTTCTCAACTTTGATACCATGTAGAAAAACCTGTAGATTCACAAGCTCATGCAATTTACTAAAGCACAGGACAAGAATCTACTTCTACTTTCAACCAATGGAATACAATAGATCAATGAAAACGATATGAAGAAGAGGAAGATAAATCAATTGCACATAACACAAGACCTATGTGGGTAAATCCAATGCTCAAAACCTCAATATCTGTATTGCACATAATATAAATATGAGTGAAGATACAAAGCTTGTTCTCACTAGAAAAATTCTGCACAAGTATGCTCAACTCTCTCAGCTCACAAGCTAGCTCTTGGCCAAGACTTAGCCAATTCTGCAGCTCTCCAAGCCCCTAATCTCTTGCATAATTACTAGAATGAATAACCCGTATTTAAAGGGAATTCGTGCTTCCAAATCCATGCAATCCAAACATAGGATCAATCTCTAATGCATGCATGATATTTACACTCTAGTAAATAATACGACTGATAGTACACTATCCCTACACTCTAGTATCAAATGGGTCTTTCTATGAACTGACATGTATGAGCTTCTCATAAGGGAATATTCAGTTAACTAGATGCAATGGTGCACCAACTGACTGCTAACTCTCTATTAGTTCCACAACTACTTTGGAACTAATTTAGTTGAACTTAACTTAGTAAACTGAGTGATCTAATTTCCAACTCAATTTAAACTCATACTCGACCCCTAAAACTTAGGGAGAACATATACATAAGTATAGATAGACTTTTGACTCGAAATTCCTATGTTAATTAGGTTAATTAGACTTAAATAACTATTTACAAGTTGCTATGAGAATAGAATTCGATTTTAATTCTCAGTTTAATTCAAGGACAAATTAAACTAGAATTTCTTGTTTCCATTTCCCAACATTCTTTCCTTTGTGGCTTTTAAAAGATGTTAATATATTACTCTAAACATACATATCATACTACAACCTCATTGACACTTAACAATATTCTACTAATAGATATAATGCACAACAATTCACAAGTTCCATATAAACAATGGATTGATAATTAAATGCATAGTTCCCCATTTATCTACTGAATAATTAGGATGTAATTGAAGAAATTGAAAGATGAAGGAACCATTGAAGCTAAACTCCTTTTTGTGTGAAAAAAATTTCAACTTCATCAGAGGACTTGGTGAAAAGGTTGAAGAATTGATGTTTGTACATAAGGTGTTAAGGTCACCCACCTTAAGGACGAACATTGTATGTAAATTTTAGTTGCAGGATGAGCATTTGTTGAAGAGACCAAAAGGATTCAGGGGGCATGTTATGTAACCATCTCACAAAATAGAAGAAAATATAGATCAATGACTTCAAATTCAACCTCTTCGAGGGGGAAACCTCCTCTACATTACAAAAATGAATAATTCTTGGTTAATACAAACGACAAAACCTCCTTTCTATATATAAGAGTCTAATTGTCACAATATAATCAAAGGCGACATAAAAATAATAGTATAAGGGCACAAAAATAACAATAGTGGGCTTCTATGGGGTACAAAAATAATAATATGGGGACAATAGGGGCACAACAATAACAAGAAGGCCTACAATGACACTACTAATGGGGGAATCACTAGTATTATAGGGACCTAACATGCCCCTCTCCTTTAAAAGAATGTTTTCCTCAATGCTTGAGTAGTTCTGGATGCTTCTATATAAAATTCTCACCCTCTCATGTGGAATATTCAATGGGTAAGTTCTTCCACTTGATGAGATACTCCAAAATTGATCGATTCGTAGCTATCTAGTTCTTGTTTTTGTGACTACTTCAGGTTCCAATATGGTTTTTCCTTCTCATCAAGTTCTAGAAATATTGTTTGAACTGGGTTTTTTTCACCTATAACCTTCTTTAAGCATGAAACATGGAAAACTGGGTGCACTCAGGAAGTTGTAGGAAGCTCCAATTTATATGCCATAGTACCAATATTTTGAAACACCTTGTACGAACCATAATACTTTGGTGATAATTTATTATCCTTCTTAGATTTCTTGAGGGAAATTTGTTTATACGGTTGTAGCCATAGGAATGCCCAGTCGCTTACATCAAAACTTCTCTCATTGCGATGTTGATCTGCCTGTTGTTTCATTCTATTCTGCACCAAAGTGAGGTTATCCTTTAAGAGTTGGATAAATTGTTGTTGATGCTCGATGTGATCTTCCACTGCTTGAACCTTAGAATTTTATCTTAAATATGATGTGATGGACGGTTTATGATATCCATAAAGTGCCACAAATGTGGTCATTTTTGCTGCAGCATGGAAGGAAGTGTTATACCACCATTCAGCCAAAGGAAACCATTTGACCCATTGTGTCTGTTTATCAAATACAATGCACCAAATATATCCTTCCAAACATGTGTTTACTATCTCAGTTTTCCCATCAGATTGAGGATGATTAGATGAGCTATGAGCTAACTGAGTAGAAAGACAAGAAAATAATTCTATCCAAAAATTTCCAGTGAAAATGGGATCTCTGTCGCTTACAATAATCTTTAGGTTTCCATGTAGCTTTTGAATTGTTTCCATAAATTTAGTATAAACTATACTGGATTTAAATAGATGCGATAATGCACAAAAGTGTGCATACTTTGTAAGACTATCAATTACCACCATGATGACACTTTTTCCTTCAGACTTGGGTAAGCTTGTGATAAAATCCATTGAAATATCCTCCCAATGTTCGCTTGGAATGGATAAAGGTTGTAATAGACCCGGGATCTTAATTGTTTCAACTTTATTTTGTTGGCAAACCAAACATTCCACCACAAACTTTTGAATATATGATTTAAGGCCATCCCAAAAAAATCCTTCTTGACCCTGTCGTAAGTTTTTAAAAATCTTGAGTGCCCTCCTAAGGAGGAGGTGTGCAATTCCATAAGAATATTTTATTTGAGTTGGGAATTATTACATAGGTATAAGTGATCTTTGTACCATAACGAATCATTTTTCCAGCTAAATGTATCATATGTACTGGGATCTTGTTGTATCTTTTGAATGAGTGCCCACACTTATTCGTCATTATTCCATTCACCCCTTGCTTCGTTTATCCAATCTCGTTGGATAATAGAAATGGCACAAAGAAATGCTTCCACATCCTCATCCTTCCTTGAGAATGCATTTGCCACAACATTTTTCTTCCCTTTTTTGTAGATGATTTCAAAGTCATAACCCAACATCTTTGTGACACATTTTTTCCGCTCTTCTGGCGATAATCTTTGATCTAGAAAGTATTTAAGACTATCATGATCCATTTTTATCTTGAAGTGTCTTCCCGTTAGGTAGGGTCGCCATTTATTAGGTGAATGTATTTTTGCCAACATTCCTTCTCATAAATATATTTGTGTAAATAATTTCCTTTGATTGGACAAATTTCGAAAGCAATGGGTCTTTTGTCTTGCATTAAAACAACATCAATTCCATTTCCTGAGGCATCACATTCCATAACAAAGGTTTTTGTGAAGTCCGACATAGCTAAGACTGGTGCTTGGCACATTGCCTCTTTAAGGTGTTCAAAGGCCTTCGTTGCTTCTAGAGTCCATGAAAATGCATCTTTCTTCAATAATGTTGTTAGAGATGTTGCTATTCGCCCATAATTCTTAACAATATTGCAATAATACCTTGTAAACTCGAGAAATCCTCACAGATGCTTTATGGATGTGGGGATTTTCCATTCCCTAATGGTTTTAATTTTGCTAGGGTCTACCTTCACACCTTCATGAGATAGAATATGACCCAGATATTCCACCTTTTGTACTCCAAGGAAACATTTGGATCTTTTTACATATAATTGTTTCTCCTCCAATAGTTTGAGCACCCTGCCAACATGTTGAACATGATCCTTCCAAGACTTGCTATAGATTAGTATATCATCAGAAACTACTAACACAAATTTTCTAAGGAAGGGTTTCAAAACGGAATTCATCAAACCTTGAAATGTAGAAGGTGAATTGGTAAGGCCAAAAAGCATGACCAAAAATTCATAATGGCCCTCATGAGTTCTAAATGTTGTTTTTGGAATGTCTTCAGCCTTTATTATGATTTGATGATATCCTGAACGAAGATCCAACTTGGTGAAGTGAATTGATCCATGCAATTCATGTAATAATTCATCAATGATAGGAATGGGAAATTTATCTTTAATAGTGAGCTTTTTTATCTCCATATAATTCGGGCACATCCACCATGACCCATCCTTCTTATGCACCAATACTACTGGAGCAGAGAAAGAACTTTGACTAGGTTGAATTATACCATCCTCTAGAATTTTTGCAGCCATATGTTCAATTTCACTCTTTTGGGAATAGGGATATTTGTAAGGCCTGATGTTTGGAGGAACACTTCTTGGAATCAAATGAATAGCATGATAATGATCACGAATAGGTGGGAGACCTTTGGGAGTCCCAAATACCTTGGAATGATTGTCCAGGACTTTTTGGAGATATGGAGAAATAGATGATTTCAATGTGGGAACTTCTAGTGAACATAAATGTGCAATTACTCCTCGTTGTTCTTTCTTTAGAATTTTTGTCATTCCATTAGAGCTGATTACCCTTCTCGGTTTCCCTGTGATACCCCTTAATTCAACTTCCTTTCCTTTTGAAGAAAATTTCATGAAAAGTTCTTGAAAATTAAAAGCTATTGTACCCAAGGATTGTAGCCATTGGACTCTTAGTACAACATTAGCACCACCCATTGGAATGGAAAGCATTGGGCTATTCAATACATATTATCCCATGGATAGCTTGATATTACGGAACTTTTTAGAGCAATTAATGGTTTCTCCACTTGCAACCATCACTTGACACTTTGGTGCTGGATATAGCGAGCAATTCAATTCTTGGTCTATCTTACAATGAATAAAATTATGGGTACTGCTAGAATCAATCAACACTATTACCTTTTTCTTCTTGATATTTCCTTCTATCTTGATAGTTTGAGGAGTGGTAATCCCAGACAATGCATTACAAGATACGGTTGGATTAATTTATTCTTTCTCTAGGGTTTTTTCCTGGTCCATATACCCTTCTTTCGATGTTTCTTGTTCCTATTATTCCTCCTCTTCATAATTTATGTAAGATAATTTATTCTCGTCACACTTATGACCTTTAGTGTATTTTCTATAACAACTGTAACAAAGCCCTTTTACTCTTTTTTCTTCCAATTGTTGTGGTGTCAACCTTGTAGGTTGTGGAAGGATAGGGGAAACAACACTTCCATCTTTATAGTTGAGAGTGGTGGGCTTCCTTGTTGCCATAATTTTTCTTTCCATTTTTCTTGCCAACCTAAATGCCTTCTCCAATGAATCAGGTTGCCAAAGGTGAACCTCATGTTGGATGTTATCCTTTAAAGTCCCTATGAACACATCAATCATATGCTCCTCTGGAATATCTTTTACCCTTATATTCAATTTTTGGAAGTCCTCAATGTGCTCCATCTTTAAACGCTTGTTGGGAGCGAGATCCCCCAAGGGCAGTTTTGGGGCTAAAAGCCCATGTTTAAGTAACTTTTTGTGATATTATTGTAAAGACTCCACATTTTTTGGTCGCGGAGTGCGAAGGTGTTATGCGTCATAAAGGGTATTCCACCCTTAGTGTGTAAAGTAAAGTCGGCTGTAAGAGATCTACCCATGGTCCGCGGACCATGGGATTGTATAAAAAGAGCTAAGCTCTAATTAGTTGGATACAAAACATGTAAGAGAGTCATAGCTTTAGAGAAAGAAGTCTAAATCTTGGGTTGCAGTGTAGGTAGAGGCTCTTCAACTGAGTGCGTAGAGGCCTAGAGTAGAAGTTGGCAGCTAAGTTCGTGGTTCCCTGCAACTGTGTGTGCAGGGTGAACATAGTTTGTAACACTTGGAAGATATTAATAATAGGAGTTATTCTGCAGTTTCTGAGTATTTGTTCTATTTGTGGGTTTGGATATTTTGTGTATGAATTTCCTTTATTATGCTTCCATGATACATGAATGAATATAATTACATTGAATAATTAAACACAATTATGAATATATGATTATGCGGTGATAACTTTAAGCATTTGGCAAGATAAGCAAATCACTTAGGGTAATTGAGGAATATGTTGGGTGCACTTCCATAATAGCACAAAAATACTTGAGCCCTAGGTTAGGGTTGCGCAAAGGTCGATTTTATACTTTTGCGAAGATATTGAAAGCCGGAATAGAAGGTTTGTCTTACAAGCCCTAGAACGGGATCACCTGCGCGAAGGTAGGGATAGAAGAAATCAAATGACATCACAACCATCTCAGGGTGCGAAAACTTGGTTCCAGCATCCCCCCATACTGCTTCGGGTTAGACCTCGGTCCACGCTCTGCGGGCTGATACTGAAAGGGCCAGTAGTGTAGGGATTTGTTTTGCTAATTAATGCTGAACCTGGGTCAGGCCACCTCAAGCCAACAAATGGTTCCGTTTCCGGGACCAAAATTTGCATGAGAGATGTGTGATGTCGTATCATTGGAATCCAACTAAGAAAGATATTGGAGACTGGTTGGATAGAAAGATCCATGAATTCGCAGTGCAAGAGAACAAAAATCTCTTACTGACAAAGGAATGGTGGTTGGACAGATACCTGTATATAGAGAACCACAAGATCTTATTCTTCTCCTTCCCTATTGAGCTATACGAGTGGATTGCGGAGCTAGTAGATAGCCAAGGAAGGTGGAAACTTGACATTCCTATTGTGTGCACCCCAGATCTAGTGGGAAGGTTGGAAGAATCAGAGGATAAGATCGCCCGTGTTGTTGATCATTGGCTGGATCGCGTCATAAGAGGATTTGTGGTTGAATTCGCAGTTGACACCTTAGTCAGCTATAGCGTGGCGGAGCGACGCTTTTTCAAAGGACCACGAGGTAAGTACGTAAAATCTTTGAGTACTTGGATTAAAATGCTGTTGTGTGAAAAATGGGTTATGTAGCTACCTTGATGTTTGGAACTACGCGAAGTGGATAAACTTATAGGAATGAAGCGAAAGAGGGTTTGAAGTATAACCCTTTGATTTCACCTCCATGAAGTGACGAAGAAGGAATAGCGAAGGTTTCTCTGTGAAGTGCTATTCAGTTAATAAGACAAGGATTCTTGTGAATACCACCTCCACCCACACCACCTCCACCACCCTCACCTCCAACTTCGCCCATACCACCTCCACCTCCACCGTGGTTCAGTATGCAAAATACAGTGAAGTTGCCTTTATTCAAAGGCTTGGGAAATGAGGACTTGGCAATTATGGTTTGTTGTGAGGGCTGTATGGGAAGCTCAAGGTGTTAAAGATGATCATATAAAGAAGGCGACACTGTTTAGTGAACTGAAATATCGTGCGCTAACCTGGTATATTAAGTACTCTAACGATAACCCGAATACTAGAGTAGCATACATCTAGGCAACACTAAATAGGGAATTTAGTAGGCATAAATCTGAGGCGCAGTAGATTGTGGGATTCAAAGAGATGACAATGCAACCAGGTGAGACGCCTTGGGAACTAGATCAAAGGCTGAAATGGACAATCCACAAAGCCAACATGAACTTCACCGATGGACAGCATCACGAGTGGTTTATGGCTTCACTACTACCATAATTAAGGAGTGCGCTGTCGCAGCAGAAGATAAAAACTTAGGCAGAGGCCTTGAATATTTCCATGAGACTACATGAGACTCCGATGCAAGATCCTAATCTAGGAGTTCAATAGATCCATGCGCAGCTGAAGAATCTGTATCTTGAGATGGAAAGTCTGAAGCAGGACACGACTGTCTAACCAAAGGTATGCGAGGAGGTATGGTGCTTGAAATGCAAGCGTCAGGGTCATGACAAAGACCATTTCCCGGTCTTTTCAAATTACATTGTAGGAGGAGGATTGATGCCTTTAAGGCCAGAAGCTCAAGCAAGACCTAGTGAGGGGCCTGCATTATGGTGCGCTATCTGTCAGGTAGCCAGGAAACATGCCACAGATAATTGTCACTTGCTACAAAAGTATGTACAAGCACCGCAACAACTATTCTACAAATTTTTTAGGTCGGTAGGACATGATGAGTGCACTTGCATGAGCTATGAATTTATGATGGATAGAACTCCCTCCTATAGGGTTCAGGCCGACACATGGCCCCTTGACCAAAATGCAGGGATTGCGCGGATAGGATTTTAGGGGGGTGGACGAGGTCTAGGTGGAGGAGGACCTAAAAGAGGTCGAGGACAGTTGATTTGCTACAATTACAGAGGACCGGGACTCTATGCCCATGATTGCACTAGTCCAACACGTCTGTTGTGAAAGTATTTCATGCTGTTTGATCATGAAATAGAAGATTGTCTTGCACTAATATCTAGGATATGTGACAAAGGGGTGCTACCACCTCCGCTGTCTCAGAACTTGTAGATGATGAGGTTTGAGCCATGTGAGGAAGATCCAAATGTAAATATAGTGCTCAGAAGTTGAATTGAAACAAGAGATGAGAAGGGGAAACAACCAAAAGATAGTACATGGTTTGCAAAGCCCCGACAAAAGAGGTTGAGTTCAATTTGGAGCGCGCTTGTGAAGCCTTCATGGAAGCTAAGAATAGCTTCGATAAGGCCTCCATCTCAGGAAGCAAGGATAAGGTTGAGCTAGAGATGGACCCCTCTATGCTCACAACTTTCATGGAAACTTTTATGAAGTTACTGCGCAACAGCAAGGTTGTGAAAGGGTTACAAGAACTCATCAATAGATGCACTGCAACCACGATAGGTGATCCGTGCGTAGTACGAAATATTGGCAAGCATAAAACAAGGACGGGACGAGAGATGAGACTAGCCACACAGATAAGAGAGTATGAAATGGATTAGGTCATTTTAGACCTCGGGTTAGATACGAATGTCCTACCAAAATAGACTTGGGAGTGAATGGGGAGACCTGCACTAAAATGGTCTCCGATTCAGCTAAGGATGGTTAATTAGTAGAAGATCATCCTGATGGGGCGGCTACAGGGGGTGACCGTGGATATTGAGGGAGCGAGTGCACTGGTTGACTTTGAAGTAATAGAGATAGTAGATGACAACAATCCCTATCCTGCACTCCTGGGAATTGATTAGGCTACTGATATGAATGGGGTAATCAATCTGAAGAAGTGAAAGATGATCTTTGAGAAGAAGTCATTGTGTGTGATAGTACCCCTCGATCCTGATGAAGGATTGCGTTATACTGAACCTGTCTGTAATTATAAGAGTGATGATGACTTGGAATTATCTATAAGATAACATCGCAAGAAAAATATTGGGTGAATCCAACCACAGATGGATGGATTACATGGGATGACGAGAGTTCTTGCACTTCAGACTCTGACGAAGAAATAGAACATTGGTAGAATCGGTTACATGGAGTAACTACGCTAAATTGCAACAGGATGACTCGGTTGCTGTGTAGTGTGTCATTAGAGGTAAGAAATATGACTATTTATGATGGTCTGAATGGGGTGGATATCGTTTTGGATGCATTTGAAAGGGAGGTACCAGAAATGTAGTGCTTCAAAGCATTGGACTGGGCACTGCGCGCTACGCCCGCAAGATGGTGGGGTACGCACAAGGGAAGATTTGATGATTGGCGCAAATGTAGCAGGATGATGAGAACACGATTTGGGAAGCCTAAGATGTGACTGATAGACAAATATGATGGGAAAAATGATCTGCGCACACATCTGGCCAAATGGACGCAGGCTTATGGAGAAAAGCCCCAACCTGAGTCGATGCACCTGCTCTGTCATACCCTCGATGTTATCCCAATGAATTGGTATATAGAAATAGAGCTCTACCATGGGACAGGTGAATGGGATATCCTGAACGAAGGATTCATAATGACATTCAGTTTTGAGGATGGGTTTGACAGTATTTATGAAGTGCTGCAAGAGGTGAAAGTAGCTATCTTTAGGATACTACAGGATCCTTTAGACCTAATTCAGCCTGAATGGGCTACTCAGCTGAGTAGCATGCCTGAATGTTATAATGTAACTACTGAAGAAGAGGACAAGGATTCATGGAAGATTAAAATTCCAAAAACAGAAGGCTACCGCGATTTTCAAGGACCACAGATTGAGAACCTTGATATAATTGTGTTGTTGAGAACGAAACAAGTGAACATTGGTATAGAGGAAGAACCCAAATTCGCGAATATTGGAGACTACTGGGATGACGTGATGATGGATAAGGTTGCTGAATTGCTCCGCGAATACCAGGACTTATTCCCTACCAAGTTTACGGATCTAACATGAATAATCGAGGACCTAGGAATGATGAAGATCACGTTAAAGCCTGATGCGAATACAGTTAACAAAGGCCTTACCGTCTCAATCCAAAATATAAGGAGAAGGTCTGCTTAGAGCTAGACAAGATGCTCGCAACAGGCATCATTGAGCCTATGGAAGAATCTGATTGGGTAAACCCAACAGTGGTGCAAGAGATGAAGCAGAAGGATGAGATAAGGATATGCGTGGATCTTAGAAAACTGAATGACGCTTGTGTACATGATCCTTTCTCAACTTTATTCACGGATGAAGTGTTGGACAATGTAGGCAACCAGGAAGCATATTCCTTCACCGATGGGTTCTCTGGGTACCACCAAATCAAAATTGCATTGGAGGATAAGCGCAAGACCACCTTCATGACTAAGTGGGGTTGTTTTCAATACATTGTAATGCCATTTGGATTGAAGAATGTGCCTTCAATATTTTCGTGCGTGGTGGTTGCGACATTCAAGGAATTTATTCATAAGTTCTTGGAGGTATATTTTGATGACTGGACTATATTTGGGTTGGTTAAGCGCCACGTAGAAAGCTTGCACCTGATGTTGGATACCTATCGAAGATACTAGATCATGCTCAATCTCAAGAAGTGTCTATTTTGTGTTCCTTTTGGGAACCTATCAGGGCATGTGGTTTGCAGACAAGGACTGATGGTAGACCCTATTAGCCTTGCTGGCAAAAGGCCCAAAAATGGATCCATATAGGCTCTTAGAATCTCCAAAGTTGCTTAAAATCATGCCAATGGATCCATTAATGGTCTTGAAATCTTCAATTTTTGCTTAAAGATCACCCAATTATCAAAATCAGCGCAAGAGGAAAGCCCTTGGAAGGGCGGAAATACACTATCGGGAGGAGAAAATGCTTGGAAAACCATGAAACACCCACAATCGCATGCTTAAAAAAAGGAATGAATAGCCGTCGTTAGATCTCGCTGATCAACGGCCTAGATTTAGGTGGATAATCGCAATCGACCGAATAGAAGGGATAATTTAACATTGGGTGCATGACACTGTCGATCAACGATCGCCGATGATCGGATTAGCGGGAAGCATATGTTATATATATAAAGGCCCAGGGAGTGAATGACTCGCGATTGCGGTTTATCTCATTGCTGATATCGCATCGACAATATACCACGGGCGAGGCCTAGGCACAAGCATGTGTGCGACCCTATGGGCCAACCCCGATGTAATTATATGTGATATTTAATAACTTTTCAGGTCCGCGGGAAGGCCTATTTTCAACGTTTTTTGTGTATTTTCGTTGTTTCAACGAAATATGAAGGAAGCCTTGGGGTCGTGCAATAGCGATGGAACCTGGACCCAATGGGTTTCGAAAAGCAAAGTACATACATTTTCAAGTTTGCAAAAGCCCAATTTTTAGTGTTTTTCATGTATCTTCGTTATATAATGAAAATATGAAGGGAGCATTGGCCAGCAGCGATTGCAATGAGTTCTGGACCCGAAAGTGTCTAGGAAGTGGAATATATGATATCTAAAGTCTGCCAAACCCATTTTCATGCATTTTTCAGTGTTTCCGCATATTTCATAATATAAGAGAAATACACATGAGTAGGCCTTTGCGACTTGCGATGGCGACAAGGCCATGCCCAATAGACAACTAAACCATGTCTGAGGAGTTTTGAAGTCCGAAATGAATAGTAATGGGCATGATTTATTAGTGTTGCAGTGTTTTCACTGTTTATAACAGAAATAGTCACTGTTTGCAGTTTAAAGGGAAAAACAAAGGCTCGAATGCCCATTCCACCATATAGCAGAGCCCAGGAGATAATTTTCCAGGAAACAGAGCCCAGAAAGGGAAAGAGAAGGGCAACATGCTGCAGCTCGAAATAGAAAGATTAGGGAGCTTAGATAGTGCAAAAACCACACCAATAAACGTTATGGAGCATCTCTAGCATAGGAGAACTCCTAGACAATGCAACAAGCCACTAAAAATATCTGAAAGCAATTACTATGCTGTTAGAAGCAGAAAACTCTGATCCCATGCTTGCTTAGAGGGCATCAAATCAGTTAACAATGCATATGAGACAGAGCAAGACTCCGAGCCTCGTAGAGCTTAGGAGCATTGTAAACAGGCTATGAATAGCTGAAAGTAAGATGTAATAAGGGTTCAACTTCTGGAGATTATTCCTCCTTTGTTCCTTCAAGATTCTCATCTTCATTCTAGAATTATAAGCTTCTTTTTCCATTATATGTTCAATGTCCATTCTGTTTGTTGTTCTATGCTTGGACTTGAACAATTTGTTCATGTTTTCTTTGTGTCTAAGGCCAGATAACTGTCATCTTATCTCATCTTTGATAAATTAGATTTGCAAGCTTCTATGCTGCCTGTAACTAGCCATCCATATGTGGTCATACATGAATCTTCTAGTATAGTTCGTATTCTCTTTTGCTACCTGTAGCTAGCCATTGATTTATGTTTATGTATTGTATCTGGTGGTATAGTTAGTATTCTCCATCTATCCATTGAATTTATAACTTATTGAGCATTAGTGGTCTAAAGCCTTGTATTGGTGAGAGCATTCATGCATGCCTTAAGTGAAAACAGAGCTGAAATGGTTATCTAACTTGATCCAAACCATCATTTATTCCAATAGTTCAGAGAACAATATCAAATATTATATGTTACCAGGCATCTCCAAGCTACAACCTAGGAGAGTTTCTTGGAGTGATAACATAATTGGCGTCGTTGCTAGGGAGAGGAAACTGAAGCTCAGCTTCCTTGGGAAACGACATAGATCCAGCTTTGATGATAGACAAATTCTGGGCACTTTTTTGGTTGTAATCATCTATCTGGAGACTCTACTGGAGGCCAAACCTCTTGGCGACTCCACTTCATAGTTCTGGCTCAGTTTCGGAGATACTCAGAAAAATCCTCAGAAGCTACAAGCTGCCCAATACCTGACCCTGAAAAAATCATCAAAGAGAGAAAGGTATAACAGAAAGGAGCATCAGGATCAGGTAAACCTAAACAATCTTCTAATTCTCTTCAAGAAAGGCTTGTAATAGAACAAATACATTTGAGAGTATAGCATATAATACGAGCAGTGAAGTAAAACTATCAGAGATTCATAAAGCTCCTTATTCTTTAGGTTTTCCTTTTGTTGTAATACCAAAGGAAAAATAACCTCCTATCGATCATACTCCTTTAGTCTTATCAATCACTCCTCAGCCCTCTATCATTCAAACTGCCAGTACTCTTTTAGCCACCACAGCTATGGTAGGTCCACAAGCACCTACCAAAATGGAAAGAATCATAGCTGCTAGGTATGGACCTCTAATACTGCCCACTCCTTTGAATCTCATGCCTATTAGGGTGTAGAATTTTTCTACAAATTAGCTAGCTCTGATACCATGTAGAAATTCCCACCTGTAGATCACCTGGTAATGCAATGTACTAAAGCAAAACACTTGATCTACTTCTACAAACAATTTAGTGGTAGCTTAATCGAACATGAGCAACATCAATAAGAACACATATAACTGATATAGAGAAATCAATCACACATAACATAGAAGAATTTACCCAGGGAAAGCCTCGGCCTAAAACCCCACTCTTTGTATTATCATACATAGGATTTATACAAAGCCTTAGCTCTCACACAACTAGCCAAATCTCAGTACAATCCTCACAAATGAAGGTGGAAATACATCAGGATTACACAAAGCCTTAGCTCTCACAGCTAACCAGCTCTCAGTGCAATCCTCTTGGATGCCCACAGGAAATCAAGACTTCTCCTAAGCCTTCTCCTCTACCCTCCAAGCCTCCTATTTCCTTGGGCAATTTTTCCTGGGTGACCCTCCTGTTACCAAGTGTAACACTGATCTCTCACATTGATCTCACACCCTATAAAACTGGTCAATCCTCAAGGAACCTTAATCCTTCTGCTTGGATGATTTTCCTTTATAGGAAAAATCCATCCAACTAATAGTACACTGTCCCTCCTTTGATCTCAACTGGGTCT
The DNA here is from genome assembly GCA_000404065.3 of Pinus taeda. NCBI lineage: Eukaryota > Viridiplantae > Streptophyta > Pinopsida > Pinales > Pinaceae > Pinus > Pinus taeda. Next base: position 29,097 of record APFE031567902.1, on the reverse strand, counting down.
TTCTCTAAACTGACATGCATGAGTTATTTATGAGAGAATATTCAGTTATCTAAAGTGCAGCAGTTACATGCATGCAAGCATTAACTAACTGAACTCACATTAATTTAAACAAATTGTTTAAATCAATATAACTAAACTTGACTCAGTTAACTGAGCCAACTAATTACATCTAAAATTAGAACTCATCCTTATATCTTTAACTGATGGATAAATTCCTTAATTAATAGATAAACTGTTGCATGTCCCCACATAGACTTCAAGTTTGATTTTCCTTAACTAATTAACTCATGATGAATTAATTAATTAATTTTCAAACTACTATTAATATCAAATTCGAATTTTACTTCCTATTTTAGTCTAGGGATCGACTAAAAATAGGAATCCATCCTGAACTGCTAAAAATAGAAATTCTATTTTTAGCACTTCCATTTTTCATTCCCTGTTGCCCAATCTAGCATGGTACCCAAACTACTATTTTTAGCAGTGCTAATTTTAGCACTTCTATTTTTAGCATTTCTTGTTACCATTTTTTGAAAACTCCCTCTCAACAAGAAAGGTTTCAACTCGAACGCGATCTTGTAACTCTGGCATGTTCTGCATGCAACACTTCCACCAAGTGTGGTTGCTCCAGCAACTCTCGGAACAAAAAAAACTCCCACTAACCTCTCTGTTGGGCTAGAAACATACTCTGATGTTGAAGCTCTACCTACTGTTGACAAGTGCTCCCTCTCTGACATATGCGCTACTGCAACATCTCCATGCATCTTGCACCATTGCACACCTCTCTGTGCCACCTAGCATTGTGCAAAACACTTGTGCCTCTCACATTGCTGCAGTCTGCTAGCTATGCACTGTCCTGGGACTCCTGCATTATAGCTCCCTTTGCCGCTCCATCCACATCTATCTCTACCCAATCAATTAGTCTTGCTACTCCACATCAGGGCTCGTGTAGCAAATTCAAATCAAAGAGGTTGGGTACCTCAAGGATCTTGTCGCTCCTCCTTGGGACAATCACTCCACATCACCCCACCTCCTACCTAGAGGTATGGCTGCATGTGATCCCTCTGGCCACTTGGCTCGAAGTTTCCCCCTACTGGAGGTCTCTTCATGAGTATATGTCTCTACTTGATCTCCACTCAGCTTCCCCTGTTGTGGCTGCTCAACAACATCCTGAAGTTGTTGCACAAATCGTGGCTCCTCCACAATCATCTGAGACTTCTTCTGGCGCTGCACGTTGAGAAGTAATGTACTCTCCCATTCAACCACCAAGTCTCCAACCTTTGCCTTGCTCCTCAAGGCTTTGCATGCATCTTGAACCTCAAGAGAATACAGGTTCTTGGCTAGCACACCATCTTTCTCGCTGTCACAAAATTTTCTAGAAAAAGAGCTAATTTTAAATCAGTGATATCTTCCTCATCCGAACTCCGATTCAGTAGATTTTTTTTTTTGAATTTGGGTCTTTTTCCGCAAGGAATCCAAATTTTCTATTTGTTTCTGAAACTTTTTTACAATTTTTTTTTTTATACCTGCTCTGCAAACTCTCGGCCCAAAACTCAAAACTTTGAAATCTCCTCTCAGTATATTGTTCTTCCTTGATCACCTTTGCTCTAATACCATGTATAATTTTTCTACAAATCAGCTAGCTCTGATACCATGTAGAATTTCCCACCTGTAGATCACCTGGTAATGCAATGTACTAAAGCAAAACACTTGATCTACTTCTACAAACAATTTAGTGGAAGCTTAATCGAAGATGAGGAACATCAATAAGAACACATATAACTGATATGGAGAAATCAATCACACATAACATAGAAGAATTTACCCGGGGAAAGCCTTAGCCTAAAACCCCACTCTCTGTATTATCATACATAGGATTTATACAAAGCCTTAGCTCTCACACAGCTAGCCAAATCTCAGTACAATCCTCACAGATGAAGGTGGAAATACATTAGGATTACACAAAGCCTTAGCTCTCACAGCTAGCCAGCTCTTAGTGCAATCCTCTTGGATGCTCATAGGCACTTAAGACTTCTCCTAGGCTTTCTCCTCTACCCTCCAAGCCTCCTATTTCCTTGAGCAATTTTTCTTGGGTGATCCTCCTGTTACCAAGTGTAACACTGATTTCTCACACTGATCTCACACCTTGTAAAACTGCACAATCCTCAAGGAACCTTAATCCTTCTACTTGGATGATTTTCCTTTATAGGAAAAATCCATCCAACTGATAGTACACTGTCCCTACTCTGATATCAAATGGGTGTTTCTCTGAACTGACATGCATGAGTTATTTATGAGACAATATTCAACTATCTGAAGTGCATTAGTTACATGCATGCAAGCATTAACTAACTGAACTCACATTAATTTAAACAAACTGTTTAAATCAATACAACTAGACTTGACTCAGTTAACTGAGCCAAGTAATTACATCTCAAATTAGAACCCATCCTTATCTCTTTAACTGATGGATAAATTCTTCAATTAATAGATAAACTGTTGCATGTCCCCACATAGACTTCAAGTTTGATTTTCATTAACTAATTAACTCAAGATGAATTAATTAATTAATTTTCAAACTACTGTTAATATCAAATTCGAATTGTACTTCCTATTTTAGTCTAGGGACTGACTAAAAATAGGAATCCATCCTGAACTGCTAAAAATAGAAATTCTATTTTTAGCACTTCCATTTTTCATTCCCTGTTGCCCAATCTAGCACCAGTACCCAAACTGCTATTTTTAGGACTTCTATTTTTAGCATTTCTTTTTGCCATTTTCCAACACTCCCTCTCAACAAGAAATGTTTCAACTCGAACCCGATCCTGTAACTCTAGAATTTTTTGCATGCAACACTTCTACCAAGTGTGGTTGCTCCAACAACTCTCGGAACAAAAAAAACTCCCACTGACCTCTTTGTTGGGCTAGAAACATACTCTGATGTTGAAGCTCTACCTGCTATTGACAAGTTCTCCCTCTCTAACATCGGTGCTACTGCAACATCTCCATGCATCTCGCACCATTGCACACCTCTCTGTGCCACCTAGCATTATGCAAAACACTTGTGCCTCTTGCATTGCTGCAGCCTACTAGCTATGCACTGTCCTAGGACTCCTGCATTGTAGCTCCCTTTGCTACTCCATCCACATCTATCTCTACCCAATCAGTCAGTCCTACTACTCCACATCAGGGCTCCTGTAGGAAATTCAAATCAAAGAGGTTGGGTACCTCAAGGATCCTGCCCCTCCTCCTTGGGACAATCACTCCACATCGCCCCACCTCCTACCTAGAGGTATGGCTGCATGTGATCCCTCTGGACACTTGGCTCGAATTTCCCCCCTACTAGAGGTCTCTTCTTCAGTAGATGTCTCTACTCGATGTCCACTCACCTTCCCCTGTTGTGGCTACTCCACAACATCCTGAAGCTGCTGCACTAATCGTGGCTCCTCCACAATCATCTGAGACTTCTTCTGGTGCTACATGTTGAGAGGTAATGTACTCTCCCTCTCAACCACCGAGTCTCCAACCTTTGCCTTGCTCCTCAAGGCTTTTCATGCATCTTGAACCTCAAGAGCATATAGGTTCTTGGCTAGCACACCATCTTTCTCGTTGTCATGAAATTTTCTAGAAAAAGAGCTAATTTTAAATCAACGATATCTTCCTCATCTAAACTCCGATTCAGCCGATTTTTTTTTTTGAATTTGGGTCTTTTTCTGCAAGGAATCCAAATATGCTATATTTTTTTGAAAATTTTGTACAAAAAATTTTCGTATCTGCTCTGCAAACTCTCGGCCCAAAACTCAAAACTTTGAAATCTCCTCTCAGTATACTGTTCTTCCTTGATCACCTTTGCTTTGATACCATGTAGAATTTTCCTACAAATCAACTAGCTCTGATACCATGTAGAAATTCCCACTTGGAGATCACCTAGTAATGCAATGTACTAAAGCAAAACACTTGATCTACTTCTACAAACAATTTAGCGAAAGCTTAATCGAACATGAGGAAAATCAATAAGAACACATATAACTGATATGGAGAAATCAATCACACATAAAATAGAAGAATTTACCCGAGGAAAGCTTCAGCCTAAAACCCCACTCTCTGTATTATCATACATAGGATTTATACAAAGCCTTAGCTCTCACACAGCTAGCCAGCTCTTAGTACAATCCTCACAGATGAAGGTGGAAATAGATTAGGATTACACAAAGCCTTAGCTCTCACAGCTAGCCCGCTCTCAGTGCAATCCTCTTGGATGCTCATAGGAAATAAAGACTTCTCCTAAGCCTTCTCCTCTGCCCTTCAAGCCTCCTATTTCCTTGCACCATTTTTCCTGGGTGATCCTCCTGTTACCAAGTGTAACACTGATCTCACACCCTGTAAAATTGCACAATCCTCAAGGAACCTCAATCCTTTTTCTTGGATGATTTTCCTTTATAGGAAAAATCCATCCAACTGATAGTACACTGTCCCTCCTCTGATCTCAACTGGGTCTTTCTCTGAACTGACATGCATGAGTTATTTATGAGAGAATATTCAGTTATCTGAAGTGCAGTAGTTACATGCATGCAAGCATTAACTAACTGAACTCACATTAATTTAAACAAATTGTTTAAATCAATCTAACTGGACTTGACTCAGTTCACTGAGTCAACTAATTACATCTCAAATTAGAACTCATCCTTATCTCTTTAACTGATGGATAAATTCCTCAATTAATAGATAAATTGTTGCATGTCCCCACTTAGACTTCAAGTTTGATTTTCCTTAACTAATTAACTCAAGATGAATTAACTAATTAATTTTCAAACTGCTGTTAATACCAAATTCGAATTTTACTTCCTATTTTAGTCTAGGGATTGACTAAAAATAGGAATCCATCCTGAAATACTAAAAATAGAAATTCTATTTTTAGAACTTCCATTTTTCATTCCCTGTTGCGCAATCCAACACTGGTACCAAACTGTTATTTTTAGCACTTATATTTTTAGCATTTCTTTTTGCCATTTTTCAACATGGAGAATATAAAAAATATAGCCCTAAGTTCACTGGGACTGAAGGTGTTACTGCTGAAAAACATCTTGAGTCATTCTATAGCTATAATCTAGACATTAGTGAAGATAATGTGTGGATGAGAGTCTTTGTCCAAAGCCTAGATGGAGAGGCTAGAAAATGGTTCCGAGAACTAACCCCAAGATTTGTAGAAGATATTGAAGCTTTAGATGATACATTCCTAAAGAATTGGGGGGATAAGAGGGATCTCCTCTACTACCACACTGAGTTGGGAACTTAAAGAGGGAAAAGGCTCAAGGATTCTTTTAATAATTTCAACATTTCTTACATTCCAAGAATGAAGAATCAGCTTTCCGACTCCCTTGTTGTATCTGCTAGCACATTTATTCCTCCTTTGCCTCCTAAATTGACATATGAAGTTCAGGTAAAATACAAACCGTCTCTGCCTGACAATGTCAAATATTGGAGAGTTTTCGAAGATGATAAGGAAATTAACAAGTTTTTGCAAGTCATTGAGGAATTTTCCGAAACACACATCGATCAGGAAAATGAAGCCATGGGAGAATGCGGCTAGCCCAAGTTAAAAAATGAGACCATCCAAGGAAGCATCATCCAGCTACCTAGTAATCACATACTGAAAGGATTGGTGCCTCTAGAGAAGCTTTTCAAACATAACGACGTGCCCTATAAGCCGACCAAAACAGAGAATGATTCTGATATATGTAAACATAATATAGGGAGCCCAACCCATCCAAAATTCATCAATTTGTCCACTCATTTGTCTTCTGCCTAGAATTCCGAGTATTGCACCCTCATGAAGCAATTCATTGATATTTTTTCCCTATGATACAAACATCATTCAACACAAGATCCCACTAGAAAAGAACACTACCCCTTTTAAGCACAAATTAAGACCTATCAGCTCTCCCTTATTGCCTTTGATTGAGAAGGAGATCAAGAAGCTATTGGATGCCAAAATTATAGTTCCCCTAAGGTATTCAAAATGGATAGATAACCTTGTGGTAGTGAGAAAGAAAAATGGAGAAATCAGGCTTTGTGTTGACTTTAGAAATTTGAACAAGTGCTCTAAAAAATATAACTACCCCCTGCTTAAGATGGAACACTTGCTGCAAAAAATTTCAGGGGCTAGAGTCATGTCTTTCTTAGATGGGTTTTCAGGTTATAATTAGATTGCTATACATCCTAAAGATCAGTAAAAGACTACCTTCACTACTCCTTGGGGCACTTTCATGTACTCCAAGATGCCTTTCAGACTGATGAATGCTCGGGCTACTTTTCAGAGGGCCATGTACATAGTCTTTGTGGGAGAGAAGGACAAGTTTGTCCTTATTTATTTTGATGACATAACAGTCTTCTCCAGCAGCCACAAAGACCATTTACAACATTTGAAGAAGGTCTTCCTAAAGTGCAGAGAGTTTGGAATTTCAGTGAACCCAAAGAAGTCACAGTTTGCTCTAGAAGAAGGCAAACTTCTGGGACATATTGTTTCTGCTGAAGGTGTGAAGATTGATCCAGCAAGGGTTCAAGCCATTCAGACATTGTCCATCCCAAGGTCAAAAAGGGGCATTCAATCCTTCCTGGGTAAGATTAAATTTGTAAGGAGGAAGTTCATTCCAAACTTTGCAGAACTTGTAAAGCACATCACTTCCATGCTGAAGAAAGGATCAGAAATATAATGGACAGATGCTTCAAGAAGCTCTTTTGAAGTCATCAAGCAAGCTATCATGGAAGCTCCCAGTTTAATCAGCGCAGATTACACTAAGGAGTTTTGTATATTCTCTTTTTCCTCTGATGATACACTTGGATTAGTTCTATTGTAGAAAAATGTTGAAGGCATAGAGCACCCCGTGGCCTTTTTCAACAAAAATTTAAGGGACACTGAACTAAGGTATGACCTTATTGAAAAACAAGCTTATTCTCTCATAAATTATTTAAAGGCATTCCAAATTTATATTTTGTATTCCAAAGTAGTTGCATATGTACCTTCAGCCTTAGTAAAAGATGTCTTAACTCAGCTAGATATTGATGGGAAGAGAGCTAAACGGATTGCAAAATTCATAGAGTTTAACATAGAGGTGAATCCCACTAAGCTTGTCAAAGGCCATGGCTTGGCTAAACTTATGGCTGAAGAAAATTTCAGGTTGTTAGACATAAATTCCATGGGTCTAAATTCAGATGATGAGCAGACAGAGGGAGTAGTAAAAGAGCAAAAGCAGAATCAACCTTTGGCTGAAAATCTAGCCACATGTGAATGGTATTACAACATAGTTCATTTTTTGCAAAAGCTAGAGGTCCCTCCAGGGATAACTCAAGTAAAACTTGTGCCATTAAACTCAGATCAGCCAAATTCTGCATTTATAAAAATCTTCTTTATTGGAAAGACCCATCAGGAATCCTCTTGGGGTGTCTAGATAAAGAACAATCTGTGGAAGTCATACACCAATTCCATTCTAGCATCTGTGGAGGGCATCATTATTGGAAAACCACAACTCAAAAAATCTTGAGGGTTGGATATTATTGGCCTACTATGTTCTCTGATGTGTTTTCTTTTGTAAAACCTTGTGACAAGTGTTAGAGGTTTACAGGAAGGCAACATCTAAAATCTCTGCCCTTGAAGCCAATACATGTCAATGGTCCCTTCTAGCAGTGGGGCTTGGACTTTATAGGTGAGATCAACCCACATTATAGTGGCCAACAAAAATGGATCTTAGTAGCCACTGACTATTTCACCAAGTGGATTGAGGCTATACCCACTAAGAATGCCAATCATCAAGTTGTCATAAAGTTCTTGAATGAGAATATTTTCACTAGATTTGGTTGCCCAACCAAACTAGTCACTGATAATGCAGCAACTTTCAAGGCAAAAGAATTGGTGGACATGAGTGAATCCATGGACATTCAAGTGGTGCATTCTACCTCATATTATCCTCAAGGAAATGGCCTGGACGAATCATCTAACAAGAGTCTGGTAAGGGTAATAAAAGAACTGTTAGAGGACAATAAAAGAGCTGGGATTCCAAGTTGAAGTTTGCACTATGGGCTGATAGAGTTACCATCAAAAACTCCATAGGGAATTCTCCATTCAAACTGGTTTATTGTGTTGATGCTATTTTCCCCATCTAGCTTATTCTTCCTATGGCTAAGTTCTTGCAAGAAGAATAAGATGAAGAAATGACAAGGTAAGAAGAATTAACAACCTGGTTGAACTACAACAGATCAAAGAGTAGTTAGTTGAGAAGTCAAAAGCTCATCAGAAGAAATCAAAGAAACCTTTGACAAGAAGGCAAAAGTGGACAATTTCCAAGTTGGTTATTGGATTCTTAAATGGGATGCATTTAAGGAAAAGAAAGGTAATCATGGCAAGTTTGACTCCTTATGGACAGGTTGGTTTGTCATCGCTCAAATTCAGTAGAACAATACATTCATTCTGCGTAGTCTAGAAGGAGGAGATACTTTTGGTAGCCTAATAAATGGGTGGTTCTTGAAACTTTATTTCGTTTAAGGCTTTAAAGCCTTGTCATTGTAAATATGTTTTTCTAGTTTTTATTTCATTACAAAATAGACTCCATGCCAAATGGAACACTAGAAGGAAGATTTGACTTTGTTTTTTCAGGAAAGGCATTGATTTGTGATCCTTGAAACCTCACAGGGAGGATTTCATCCCCAAAAGGAGCCAACATTAGCCTTGTTGACAAAAGGCCAAAAAATGGATCGATATAGGCTCTTAGAATCTCCAAAGTTGCTTAAAATCATGCCAATGGATCCATTAATGCTCTTGAAATCTTCAATGTTTTCTCAAAGATCACCAAATGATCAAAATCAGTGTAAGAGGAAAGCCCTTGGAAGGGCGGAAATACACTATCGGGAGGCGAAAATGCTTGAAAAACCATGAAAAACCCATAATTGCAGGCTTAAATAGAGGAATGAATAGCTGTCGTTAGATCTGGCCAATCAACGGCCCAGATCTACGTGGATAATCGCAATCAGCCTAGCAAAAGGAACAGTTTAACATTGGGTGCATGACACCGTCGATTAGTGATCGCCTATGATTGGATCGGCGGGTTGCATCGGCATGAAGCATATGCTATATATATAAAGGCCCAGGGAGTGAACGACTCGCGATTACGATTTATCGCATCGCTGATATCACATTGGAAATATACCATAGGCGGGGCCTAAGCACAGGCATGTGTGCGACCCGATGGGCCAGACACAACGTAATTATATGCGATATTTGATAACTTTTCAGATCTGCGGGAAGGCCTATTTTCAATGTTTTTGTGTATTTTCGTTGTTTCAACGAAATACAAAGGAAGCCTTGGGGCCGTGCAATAGTGATGGAACCCGAACCCGGTGGGTTTGGGGAAGCAAAGTACATACGTTTTCAAGTCCACAAAAGCCCAATTTTTAGTGTTTTTTGTGTAGTTCCGTTATATAACGAAAATACGAGGGGAGCATTGGCCAGCAGCGATTTCAATGAGTCTCGGACCTGAAAGGGTCTGGGAAGTGGAATATATGATATCTAAAGTCCGCCAAACCCATTTTCATGCATTTTTCAGTGTTTCCACATATTTCATAATATAAGAGAAAGACACATGAGCAAGCCTTTGCGACTTGTGATAACGACAAGGCCGGGCCTAATAGACAATTAAACCATATATAACGACTTTTGAAGTCTGAAATGAACAGTAATGGGTGGATTTATCAGTGTTGCAGTGTTTTCGCTGTTGATAACAAATACAATCACTGTTTGCAGTTTAAAGGGAAAAACAAAGGCTCGAAGACCCATTCCACCATATAGCAGAGCCCAGGAGACAGTGTGCTGGGAAATAGAGCCCGAAAAGGGAAAGAGAAGGGCCACAACACGCTACAAAACAGAAAGACTAGGGAGCTCAGATAGCACAATAGCCACACCAACAAATGTTATGGAGCATCTCTAGGACAGGAGAACTCCTAGATAGCACAACAAACCACTAAAAATATCTGAGAGCGGTTACTTTGTTTTCAGAAGCAGAAAACTCCAATCCCATGATTACCTAGAGGGCATCAAATCAGTTAACAATGCATATCAAATAGATTAAGACTCCGAGCCTCTTAGAGCTCAAGAGCATTGTAAGCAACCTATAAATAGTTGAAAGTAAGATGTAATAAGGGTTCAACTTCTGGATATTATTCCTCCTCTATTCCTTCAAGCTTCTCATCTTCATTCTAGCAATATAAGCTTATTTTGCCATTATATGTTCAATGTCCATTCTCTTTGTTGTTCTATGCTTGCAATTGAACAATTTGTTCATGTTTTCTTTGTGTCTAAGGCTAGAGAATTGTCATCTTATCTCTGCTTTGATAAATTAGATTTGAAAAATTCTATGCTGCCTGTAGCTAGCCCTCCATATGTGGTCATACATGCATCTTCTAGTACAATCTGTATTCTCTTTTGCTACCTGTAGCTAGCCATTGATTTATGTTTATGTATTGTATCTGCAGGTATAGTCAATATTCTCCATCTATCCATTGAATTTATAACTTATTGAGCACTAATGGTCTAAAGCCTTATATTGGTGAGAGCGTTCATGCACGCCTTGAGTGAAAACAGAGCTGAAATGGTTATCTAACTTGATCCAAACCATCATTTCTTCCAATAGTTCAGAGAACGATATTGAAGATTATATGTTACTAGGCATCTCCGAGCTACAACTCAGGAGAGTTTCTTGGAGTGATAACAGACCCTGCGAATATCAAAGTGATATTGAACTTGGAAGTGCTGAGGAGTGTGAAATAGTTGCGTGCTACTCTAGGACATACGGGATGTTATAGAAAGTTTATCAAAATCTATGCCTAGATCACCACACCTATGGAAAAATTGTTAAATAAAGATGTCACGTTCTGCTGGAATGATGACTATAAGAAGAGCTTGGATATATTGAAAGAAGAGATGGTTTCTGCACCGATTCTACTCTTCCTGGACTAGAAGAAAGAGTTTCATGTATATGTCGACGTATTATGTATAGCGTTGGGGGCAGTACTAATAGAGGCTGGCAGAGAAGGCTTGGACCATCCTATCACATTCGCAAGCCACAGATATCGAAAGAAAAGAAGAACTATTATACCACTGAGCATGAGGGGCTAGCTATGGTGTATGTGCTCCAGAAGTATAGGCACTACTTGCTAGGAGGCCATTTTAAGATGTATACAAATCACTCTGCACTAAAGTACCTGGTCGATAAGCCGATGTTGGGGGGGAGAATTTGCAGATGGCTCTTATTGTTCCAGGAGTATGATTTTGAAGTTGTCGTGAATCTTGGATGATTGAATAGGGGACCAAACCATCTGTCATGCATTGAAATAGGGGAGGAACCTACTAACTTGGAAGAAGTATTACCTGACACACAACTGTTTGCAGTACATGTTGCGGATGGTCATTTTGAGGTAATATTACACTTCCTAACAACAGGAATTACACCACAAGGATACTCTCCTAGCAAAAGAAGGAATTAGTGGTGCAAGCGACATATTTTTTATCATTGCTGGGCATATGTACAAAATGGGTACTGATGAGATATTATGACGATATGTACATGAGTTCAAGAGAAACAACATCCTCATAGATGCTCATGGCAGGAGGACATTATGCAGGGAGATCAACTGCACAAAAGATTCTATGCATAGGGTTGTGATGGCCAACCCTTCATCAGGATTCAAAAGCATATTGCAAGGTATGTGATGTATGTCAAAAAATGGGCAGGCTATCACGAAGGGATGAAATGCCTTTGAATCCACAAATGACGTTGCAACCCTTCGAGAAGTAGGTGATAGATTTTTTAGGACCCATTCAGCCACAAGGGAAGACTGGAGCAAGGTACATTATCACTATGATGAAGTATTTGACTCGTTCGGAAGAAGCGCAGTTGGTGAAGGATTGCACGGGTGTGACGGCTACGAAGTTCCTATTTGACCATGTACTGATGTGATTTGGATGTCTAAGGATCTTGATGTATTCAACAATTGAGCTCTCAGGTGCCTATGAATCATGAGAAATATGAGCTTTAGATAGTTTCTAGGGTATTTGCGACTTTGCCGGTGGAGACACAAGAATTGTTGCGGAAGATCATGTCCATGCCCCCAGAATGTATCAATACATAGCAAGTAGTAGAGCAGTCAACACAGGGAATGGAGAGAGAGGTCGAAGTAGCTACCCCGCAAGTAGTTGAAGTTTTGGCGGAGGTCCCTAAATCCCCGAGAATGCCGAGACCAAAGCCAACCCCAACCAAGGAGACCATGAAAGACAAGAAGGGAAAGCATCCTACCATACTGGTGCATGTGTCACCAAGACGAAACCCACCAAAGCCCACTACCTAGGAGAAAGGAAAGGCTATAAACCTAGAAGCAAAAGAGGTAGATATTGAAGACATCCCCATGGATGATGAGGATGTGGGAGTGGAAATAGAGGAGGTTGAAGCCTAGGGTGTAGACCCTATTACACGATTTCTGGAGTATGTCCCTCCATGCAAGCCTAAGTCCAAGGTCCCAAAGGACATTAATGAAAGTAAGACTCCCTTGCAAACCCGTTTTCCACCAGATGAAATCCATTTCGACTGTTCGCATTTGGCATGGGTACTAATTTTGAAGCTCAAAGACTGGGACTTGGTGGACCATGAGAAATTCTTGCACCTGGAAACAGAACAGTTGATGTGCTACATTATAGACACAAATATGGGGATGATTGCATTGGAGTTGTAGAAGTGGCTCAGAGGATTAGAGAAGGCAAGATTACTCAACCTGCTCTGGGTGCCGCACTATAATGCATCCCTGTGACAGTTTTAGTCATCAAGCAACTGTTGTGCTTGGTGCATGATGGGTGCCTATGGTTGGAGGATTCGATACCCATCGTTGATACGTTGATTCATCGCATAATGCGCTTGCCGTATACAGGAGAAAATCTAGCTATGATCTTTGGCGGCAAGGGTGGCGAGCTGGTGCTCGTAGAATCAATGAAAGAAAAGTTCAAGCTGATGAAGAAGCCACACAGGCACACTATCTCCAGCATCTATGACCCTACTGTGAAAGTGGCAACATAGATCCTTATAAGGAAGGTGATTCAGAAGTGCCGCACTGATGAGGTATCGGCACTTGTCATCGCGCTCGCATAGCAGTGCATGGAAGGAGTCCAGTTTAACTGGTCAGACTACCTTCGCGGAGAGTTTCTGGCGAACTGCCGTGAAGCACAAGAGATTGTCAAGATGTTCCACTATGCGTGGCTCTTGCAGTCAATTGTGCTCATAACATGGGAGCTAGAAAAGGAGAACCAATTCCCCTCAGTCGCGCCAGACCTTCCTGAAGCAGCAACGTATGCTTCACTGTGGGCGACCAAGGATGTGGAGCACCTTCGGCACAACAAGATCTTCTGGATCTTGATGGAAATGAATATCCAGATGGCCATCAATTGCAAGCCATGATTATCACCCACGGTATATGCTATCCTAAAGAGCTATGCCAAATTTAAAGTTGATTTTCATCGGATATCAATCAGGGTGCAGAAGGACCCTGCACATAAGTGGTACGATTTTTCGTACCTAGCCACAGATGATACGATTGGTGTGGTGTTGGATAGATGGCCGACAGAGTGGCACACCTAGATGGACTTGGCAGTGGGTGGAAGCAAGTCCACTGCAGAGAAGAAGAAGGAAGAGGCCAAGCTGAAGATGGCACAACTGGTTGAAAAGAGGAAAAAGGAGACCGCTGAGAAGACCTAGGGAGAATAGGCAAGAAAGGAGGCAGGAAAATAGATAGGTGGTGCAGAGTAGGACTCTGACAAAGGCACACGAGTGCCTTCACTTGAGATCGAAGAAGAGGACATACAGCAGCATGGTGCGGACCCTTAGGAGACGTCCTCCTACATTAAATGCCAGCAAGAGCTGGAAAAGGGAGGGTCTAGAAAGAAAGCCAAGGCGACCAAGACCTCACTAGAACCTATCACACTAATGGAGGGTGACTTATATGAAATCGGTGACACAGTCAGGGATGTCACTATGTAAGCCCTGTAGCAATTTAAAAAGCAACAAAAGATCATCCTAGGGGCCATCGAGACTATATTGCAGGAGTTGCAGACCCGCGTGACGCAAGCTGGTACACTGTCCACCAACTTGGCTATCACCACATCAGAAGATGTCGATATGCTGCACATGAAGGCTTCCAGTGCTGTAGTGCTACCGGATGGAGCACTGACAACATAAAATGAGGTTGATAGGCCCTCTATCAGTGCCTTGAAGGGAGTGGGATTGAACCTGGCAGTGCTCCCGTGTGAAGCACTCCACCTCTTGCAGGATGGAGTCATTGTAGAGTTGAGGCCCTTTGAGCACCGCACCCTCTAGGTGATCAGTGAATAGAAAATAAATAATGAGTAGATGGCCTTGCAGAGGAATGCTGTCATCACCACCGAGGTCGAGGAAACCAGCTAGAGCAAGAAGATCATATAGATCATAGAGGAGGCCTGTAGAATGGTCCCGAAATTGGCCATTTCAGAGGAGGAGCCAGTCGAGGTCCACATCCGTAAATTGGCCACAAGGGTGCACGACACTTGGACAGAGATGGTGCGGGTTCAGCTGGAGCTCAAACTGCATATTACAGAGCTCCAATTGAGGGCTTAGCCTTCACCACCACCAGAGGTAAAGGAATAGCGGGCGATCGTTGTCACAGAAGTAATTGCGGCAGTGGAGAGTGCAATAGCAGATTGCACACAGTTGTTTGAACAATCGTTTGAGGTCTTGACCAGCTTGCAGGAGGACCCAAACATCCAAAGGCTAGAAACAGAAGCACGTGAACTCCAACAATGCTATGATGAAATTAAGGGCACAGTGTGAAAAATCGAGCTGACACAGAGGCTAGCCAAGCTGTAGGAAGCCAAGCAGCTGAAGGAACATGTGGACACAACATTGCACAAGGAATCCCTGGATGGAGGAAGCTTATGCACTCACAGGAAACATTGAAGGCAAGCTTGCGACTTTGGAAGCAACACAACAATAGCTTCAGGCTAACAGTGTAGGGGCAGTAACCGAGAAGATAGTCGAAGATGCAAAGTAGGCAGCAACACAGTGCACAACCAAAGTTGCGGTCATTAGGGTTGAACTGGACGGGCTTCACGCAAGGATATTTGTGCCTACCGAGTGACTTGAAGGTAAGTTATGATGTTTGTGTTGGGGGCCTATTGGGAGCGAGATCCCCCAAGGGCAGTTTTTGGGCTAAAACTCCATGTTTAAGTCAATTTTTGTAATATTATTGTAAAGACTCCACATTTTGTGGTCGCGGAGTGCGAAGGTGTTATGTGTCATAAAGGGTATTTTGCCCTTAATTTGTAAAGTAAATTCGATTGTAAGAGATCTACCCATGGTCTGCGAACCATGGGATTGTATAAAAAGAGCTAAGCTCTAAGTAGTTGGAGACAAAACATGTAAGAGAGTCATAGCTTTAGAGAAAGAAGTCTAAATCTTGGGTTGTAGTGTAGGTAGAGGCTCTACAGATGAGTGCATAGAGGCCTAGGGTAGAAGTACATAGTTGAGTGCGCAGACCCCTGCAGTTATGCATGCAGGGTGAACAAAGTCTGTAACACTTGGAAGATATTAATAAAAGGATTTATTCTGCAATTTCTAAGTATTTGTTCTATTTGTGGGTTTGGATATTTTGTGTATGAATTTCCTTTATTATGCTTCCATGATGCATGAATGAATACAGTTACATTGAATAATTAAACGCAATTACGAATATCTGATTACGTGGTGATAACTTTAAGTATTTGGAAAGATAAGAAAATCACTTAGGGTAATTGAGGAATCTACATGGTGCGTTGCCATAACAACGCGAAAATATTTGAGCCCTAGGTTAGGGTTGCGTGAAGGTCGATCATATACTTTTGCGAAGGTATTGAAATCCAGAATAGAGGGTTTGTCTTACAAGCCCTAGAATAGGATCACCTATGCGAAGGAAGGGATAGAAGAAATCAAACGACATCACAACCATCTTAGGGTGCGGAAACTTGGTTCCAGCATCCCCCCATACTGCTTCGAGTGAGACATTGGTCTGCGCTCTGTGGGTTGATTCCGAAAGGGCCAGTAGTGTAGGGATTTGTCTGGCTAATTAATGCTGAACCTGGGTCAGGCCCCCTCAAGCCAACAACCCTTTTGTTTGAGATTTATCCATTGGCCAAAAAAAGGGTTGCTTTTTGTATCCTCATAATATGCTATCATTTATTTTGTAAAAATTTCCCACGTGACAATTTGTTTACGAGAGAAAAGCCATCGATACCATACAAACTGATTTGGTTCAAAATATAAAGTTGCAATGCGTACCTTTTGTGTGTTTTTGACATTATGGAGATTGAGATATTGCTCCATTTGTAGTATCCATGTTACAGGGTCCTTGCCATCAAACTTCTTCATGTCGATGTTTGGAACATGGTGGGTCTTCAATCCACCATTAGGGTCTATGAAATCATGATTAACATTTCTTTTGTTCTCCTCATGAGTTTCCTTTACTACCCTTTTTCCATTAGTGAGCATTTCTTGTAGCAAATTTGTCAAATCTGTCTTCATCTCTTCCATGTTGCCTTTATTTTTTTCTTCTATACCATCATCTTAGCTTCAACACATTTTGTTTAAACCATCCATCTTAACTTTCGTGCTTGTATTTAAACTATCCATATTAGCTTCTGTTACTTTTTGTGAAAGTGAATTTGTTGCACTTGGTGTTGAAATTTTGATATATCATGTTGCATTTCTTCCTCTTCTTCATGAGTCATGCTAGATATTTCAAGTTGCTTACTAGTTGTTTCCATTTTATTTCTTCGAGGAACAAATTAAAGATAATAATGCTCCACTATTCCCTTTGAATTCCTTCAAACTAATTTTTCTAACCAATCTTATGCAAAAGATTTAAAAAAACTATACACCTTTTTTCACTTTGTAGGAGCTTGATATTGAATCTATTGTATCTCTGGACTGTAGGATCTCTAAGGTCTAAAATTGTGTCTTGCGGTATCCCTCTAAGTCCTCTTTCCAACCCCACAATTTTGATCAAGATTGAGTTCTACAAGGAAGAGTTACTCCAAATCTCCCACGATGACCTGATTATAGACAGGTTCAGTAGAGAAAAATTGTATGAAGTGCCACATGTCACTTTTTTCATTTTAGGACCTGAAGACAATAGAATAAAAACTACAGGCCATCCTCTTTCTATAACATTTTACAAAATTTCAATCTGATGCTCAGAGAGAACGTTATGACGATTTTCCCCAAGTCACCTGTTTGGGATGTAATTTGTGTTGGGTTGTGTTATATTCTTTCCACATAGTTAACAGGGGGTTTGAGGGGTACTCGTAACCCCACTTTATGGGTTCCGGGGCAGCGCCCCGAAAAATTTTGGTTTTGGACCCTATGTTAGGTTGGGCGGACCCACCTATGGTTTTGTGCATGATTTTCGCACATGTTTTTTGGACGCGATGGTTTTTCGGTCCATGGTTTTGGACGCGATGGTTTTTCGGTCCATGGTATTAGATACTTTGTGATGCAGCCCAGCCTCTCTAGGCTGCAACTACCAGGATCATCCCAACATCCGTGCATACAAACCATGCATTTCAGCGCACACCAGAGCGTACCCGCTTATCTCAATTCTCTGTAATCTCAGGACTTATAAAAGTCATGCTTTTAATTCCACATACGGTGCTATAAAACCATA
This sequence comes from Pinus taeda, assembly GCA_000404065.3. Taxonomy (NCBI): domain Eukaryota; kingdom Viridiplantae; phylum Streptophyta; class Pinopsida; order Pinales; family Pinaceae; genus Pinus; species Pinus taeda. The sequence goes on along the minus strand of APFE031567902.1, from coordinate 11,337 downwards.
CTTTGTTAACACATGGTTTTCTTCAAGAGACTCTAAAAATAAACATGACCATGTGCATACCATATGTCTGTGTATCCTCACTTACCTCGTCAGCATCAATTCTGGGTTTCGGCGCTAAAGATGAGTTCGATTCTACCATAAACAATCCCTGATATCGCGTTTATTAATTGTTCCACAGCAAGGACGCAGGCACACTTATTTATTAACTAATCTGACTTTCGGTGACGGCTTTAAAACTCATGTTTCCTTCGGTGTACACATCCCTCCATATAGATCCGCGTTCCAATGCCTTCGACTGATATATAATCAATCCCCGTCGTTATATATATATACGTATTCACCAAAATTCCTTACCTCGACCGAAGCCTACATATACATCTCCAGTTCCGCTATTTGCTGTTTGGTTCAATTAGTAGTTCTCCACCTCCAAAACGACGGGCTCATGTATATATGTTGCACTGATTTCACACTGGTTCATAATACATGCCTCTGCATATACATGCGTATGCTCCCTCCAATCGCGTAGATATTACTCAGCAGTGGCTGATACAATTAAGAGCTGCCTTCAATTACGCTGGCAGTTCCACTTCCACTGCGCTCTAACTGACTGGAGTTCAAATGCCAATTAACACAACATTATAATTGTAATTTGACCATGTGCGAAAGCATGCACCGGGAATGGATAGATATATATCTCTGATCTTCCAACCTTCTGCAACCGAGGCTATACCTATATATCACAGTCATGGTTAACAAGTCGGCACATGCATAACAGTTTATGGAACCTTTTTATAACAATACAACAATTTGAACATACACCAGCCATATGAGTAACGAATCTTCAAATTTAACCTGCGCACACATTGTTATATATATCAATGGTTATACGCATACGATATGCAGACAACGCCATCACAAGTTGTTCTCTCCATTGATTACTATGATTATAGGCTTCCGGTTGGAGTGTATATAACTGAAGTTGTGCAACCAACCAACCAATGGCTTTACACAATTACATGCAGCTTTCTCTTGTATCGCCGCCCTTCTACTCGCTGTCTCAAATCAATAACTTACGTTCCTCTGCATCACCTGCACTCTTAACTCATAATCTTCCACGCGGATGGCAAACAAACAAATGTTAATATCGTTTTAATCACAGGTAACTCAAGGCTCTCCCTTCAAGGAGTCCCACACCTCAATCCTTTAGACGATTGAACTATATGTATATCAGTCAAAGTTTATAAATCTGAAACAGTCATAACAAATGCTTCCGCTGCGCAAGTAACATACAGAACTCTCCTTTATCTCTGAGAATTCAGTCCAGATTGACACGGCCTTTGAAATTTAGTGCGGAGCTGACCATCGTAACCAGTAATTGCGTGTTGAACAAACATGACATCCACCATTCAATAAAAGAATCAACGATTAATATACGGTATTATAGCACATAGGAATTAAAAACCATTAATCACAGTCCATAATTTCTGAATCATCACAATAACGTCGAGCGCCTCATTCAAATTCAAGCCTGTCCATACATTAAATGAAGGCAACTATTCCACAACATGTGCGCATGAGAAAACAAATAGGAGCCATTAAACATCGATTTCTGCCATCATGCACAGAACTAGAATGCTCAAATTCGACATACTTATATTTACATAAACAAACATTCACACAGTTATATTCATGGCCAGATATGCAAATCTATGGCCCTTTTACAACTGCCCCAAGGCTCTCAAGGAGAATCCTCACACTCACTCTTCACACTCTCTCCTCCTTTTCTCTTCTAAAACTTCTTCTATTTATACAATTTTAAAAAAATCATTAAATTAAATGCTCAATCCCCTTAGTATCTCAACAAATCCCTAAATCTCTCAACATCCCTAAAAGATAGATTCTCATCCCTAAGACTTAGAAACTAATTCCAACTTAGGCTCCCTCATTAATTCTAACTCTATTTTCTCTCATATTCCTTAAAAGAATATTTAAAAATTCCTCACTCTCTCCTATTTTATTAAAAATAACAAATTAATTAACAAAATATTAAGAATTGTCACACCCCCTTTAATCACATATTTACAATGAAAAAAATGGTCTTGATGCTGCTGCATCAGACTCACAACGTTAAACTAAACATGATCATCTGATCATGTGTTCGGATCTGTGTATTCCTGGATCCCATATCTTGTGTTGTAACTTTCCACTTGCTACTGCTTCTCTTTCAGGTTTTCCCACTTTATGCTGCATCGCTCCACTGACTAGGCTTTCACAATCCTTCGCTATCTTTCTCTTGTTGTCTTTCCTTTCCTTTCTTGCTGCTGGCCTCTTCCGAGATTCTTTCGTCATCAGTCTTCTGATACTTTCAATCTCTCGATCCAATAAATCTCCCGACTGTTGATTTGCTCGCTGAGCTAAGACAGCTTGCTCAGTTTTTACTCTCTCTATCAGTATTGTCACTTGCTGACTTCTTGCTTCTTTGCTTGTTTCTGTTCTGACTTTCTCATTTCTTACTGCCACCCAATCATCCATGCCCTCTTGTTTTCTAGAACAGAAAACTTCTTCTTCCTTCATTTGACTTCTCAATGGAGTCAAATGTTCTACAACAATACCTGCATTCACAAAACACTTGTTAGAATAAAAATCAGAAGGCATCAATGCCTTATCCTCCTTTTCCAGCACTTCAGTATGCTGTTCTAAAGTCTCCTCCACCATCAGCACATCACTATGTTGATTCTCTTTGCCCAAAGAATCTTCTGAAGAATTTTCAAGACTGTCAACCAGTCTTCCTCTCACATCATCTGCTTCCATGATATCTTTCTGCACTCGTTCACCGTACTGAACTCTTTCTTCTGCCATTTCTCTGTCATACTCTGAATTCTTCAACAAATATTCTAGCAACACAATTTCTCTGTGACATCGCTGAAGCATTTCACTATCACTTACAGTCCCTGCATTCATACACAACTTGTCAGTTTGAAAACTACAAGTCTCAACAGCTTTAATCGTCGGTTCATATACCAACTCTTCCAGCTAATCATCTTCTTCATTCACATGAACTTCTTCTTCATCAAAACCTGTAATCACATTACAACTGTCAGCTATAAAAACACAAGAATTCACATTATCCAGCTGATCTGGATCTGCCCAATAATTCAAGAAATCATCAATGATCTCCTCCTCCTCTTCCAACTCAGCTGCTCTGAGTTCTTCACGTCTCAATTGTACATCCATCATCTGCTCAAGCTTTCTTAGCTCTTCTGTTAACTGCATGTTTATCTGTCGATCTCTTTTCTGTTGTAGCCTCTGCCACTTCACTTTC
>APFE031567889.1:0-10217 GCA_000404065.3 Pinus taeda | reverse complement strand
ATTTTCGTTTTACTGTGCCAACTCCTGCCTCATCTTTTCCTATCTCATCTGTGTTGGGATTTGCTTCTGTGAGGGTTTTAGAGTTTCTCTGTCTGCTCTTTAGTTCTTAGATCTTTGTTTGGTGAGACTTCGACTCTTTCTGCTCTGCAAAAATGTCGTGCTGTGGAGGAAATTGTGGGTGTGGCTCGAGCTGCGGGTGCGGCAGTGGCTGCAAGGGGTGAGCGTTCCATCTTATTCAGTTAATTAATTATGCTTATTGGTGAGATCCCTTGGGATTTTAGCGTAAAAAACGCCCCCTCCTGCCTTCAGTGAAGAAAAAGATGACGAGCTTCCACGAAAAGCATTCATGGTCTTTCCTGGTTATGTTGATTTCCCTATTTTATCTTCATATACACATTTGCAGCAGTACAGACGAAGTGTCGTGGCCGGGTCCTCGCTGCAACACCACCAATACGTTAGAAGGCAGTAAGTATGTGAGCAATTTGAATACAGCGCTGAGTATCCTTCATGTAGACGCGTCCCTAAGAAGGTTTAATAGTAGTGAATATGGCCAAAGTCCTGATCAAGTATATGCCCTCCTCCAATGCATCGGGAACTCAACGGTCAATGAATGTTACAATTGTTCAGAACAAGCAAAGATTGATGTTCTACAGGTTTGTGGGACTAGTATTGGTAGCAGGGTTCAGGAAAATTTCTGCTTCTTACGTTTTGAAAACTATAACTTTATCGGAGAAGTGAATACTTTTGTGGTGAATTTGACAAATCCCAACAAAGTCTCCGCCGACCCTGATGTCTTTCTCGCGGCTGCTCAGCAGCTTTTGTCAAATTTATCATCTGATATTGTATCTGGATCTGCAGCGAATCGATTTGCTTCCCGTTCAATTATAGATTCGTCGGGGCATCCCATTTTGGCTCTGGCTCAGTGCTGGGGAGATATAACCCTTGATGACTGCCAACAATGTCTGTCAACAGCAATCGAATCTTTGTTCACCGATAATTCTGGAAGTCTTGGAGGTCGGGGCTTGGCGGGAAGCTGCTTTGTTCAATATGAATCCAATGGTTCCTCTAATCCACTGCCTCCAGCAGCAGCACCACCAGAAAATTCTTCAACTCCTGCACATTCACCACCAACAGAAAAGTCTAGCAACAAAATACCCTCAGTTTTAGGTGCTCTTGGCGGCTTCCTTCTCCTGTTAATGATATGCCTCTTTGCAATTCGCAAACGATTGAAGAATGCTGTATTTGGAAGGCCTGATGAAGGTATTCGAGAATCCGTTTTTTTATTTTTATTTTGTCTGTTATCCTGTAATATGCCAATATAGGCCACTGAATGTATCTTGAAGACATGGTAAAAAAGTTCTGAAAATTGTTAAAATGTCTTAGAATTTGTAAATGACATCATAAAAGGGCTCGACATTGTTAGTGGGCAAAGCCCGTATCATAACTATTTCTATTTTGTTCTTTAGGAATTTGTTAGGGTTTGTATTTATATAGTAACTATTTCAATTTTGTTTTTTTAGGAATTTGTTGTGGTTTGTATTTGTATATGTGTTTACCATATTGATGATAAATCATACTTGCTGGTTCGAAACTTGGATGGAAAATTTGATATAGATCACAAAATCTTTAATTCAATATATTTTAATCTCTTTTTTATCTTATGAGTAAGTTTTCAACCAAACACAACGTAACTCAACTCAACTGTAACCCATTACACTGTAGAATCCCCAACCTTTTAAAATTTTAAAAGCTTTGAATTCATTATATGTAACCACCGTTTGTCTAACCACCTTGACCTTTTCAGAGATCAAGTTTATATAACTTGGGTGATTTAACCTAAACTAATTACCCATTTTATATGAATTACATATAAAGTTTGCCATGCCAATTTGACGATGTATTCTGGTTCTGCAGGCATGGGGATTATACAAACAAGGAAATGTTGTGGACATGATTGATCCAGCAGTAATTGAAAGTTGCGGCCCCGATCGGGAACAAGCCTTGAGATGTGTTCACGTTGGGTTGTTATGTACACAAGCCAAGGCATCACTTCGCCCATCAATGTCTACAGTCAACTTGATGCTTTCAACTAATTTTGTTATGTTACCAGAACCCACAGAACCTGCTTTTCTGAGTTGTGGTTCTGCAACCATCTCTTCTTCTGCTCAATCGCACACCCCTGGCCGAGCTCCCCCATCCAATGCCGATGCTTCAATTAGTGAGTTGGAAGCCAGGTAATTGTAGGTTGATTCTCCATTTGCACAACTGTTATGCAACCAAACATATGACCGTTGGTGTCACATCATAGCGAATAAAAAATGGAGGTTACATGGTTGATGCAATTCTATTAGGATTGAAATTGATTCTTTATTATTCTGATTTTAAATATTATAATTCTAAAATATATAGATATTAAATTAAATATTTGATGGGTTAAGTTTTTATTGCTCAAGCTTTTTCTTTTTCTAATAGGAAGATGGGTTCAATTCTTATACATGTTTGGGTTAGGCTTTGTATTTGTCTAAATATTATTTCTAGAAAAAAATATTATTTGTGACCATCATCCCTAGCAATGAGTGCTAAATGGACTATTCAAAAAAATCATAAGAAATTAATTACGATGAAAATGGTTATAGATGAATGATTTACTTAACACAGTTGAATCCCAAAAAATAATATCAAATATATATTTTTAATAATTATAAAAATAAATTACTTTTATTTTTAAAATTAATTAAATAACAACATGAAAATAAATAATTTTATTTATTTTAAAATATATTTATTATATAAAAATAATTAATTAAAAACATAAATTCTAAAGATTATGTATTAATTTTAAGAGATACAACTATCTTTATATTTAAATAAACATTACTTGGTTAAAAAAACAATATTAATTTATACTCTTACATTATTTTGAATTTTAAAATATTCCTAAAACTGTGAAATTTAGTCTCCAAATACCAGAAGTATACACGGATGTCCATCGAGCACCCAGATATTGCAATACATTGGTCTTGGCTTATAGTTCAGGCACAATTCAAACAACTAAATGCATTATTGGTTTTTTTTTTTAATAAAACACAAGTGCCATAAAAATGGTGAGAGTATATTGAATTATATACAAACAACTTTCGTTTCGATTGTTTTTATTTTTTCCTTTGCAATTGTACCAAATGTTGCAAAGGAAACACTGTAAGTGGATAACATATGGAAGAAGAGCATATATGAAGACATATGTGATATGTTATGTGATCTAATGGGAGCCCATATGATAATTTGAGAATTAAAAGAAATAAGAACCAGAAGACAAGTGGATTGTCAATATTGTATAAAACCGAAATGACAGAGGAAATAGAGAGAGAATTGAGGGTGCCTTCCCCATCAAAGAAACCAATGGGGACACTAAGATGAAGAATATAAGCCCCTTTGCTCTACCTCATTTCCATGACTTGACCACAGAGGACCCTGACACTTTCCTATTTGAGTTTTCTGTTATATTCTGAATCTATGAATATACAGATGATGAGCAAAACTTGAAACTATTTCCATCTACCCTCAAGGATGCAACATTGTGCTGGTTCATGGGTTTACGTGGAGATAGCATCACAACTTGGGCTAAGATGCAACAGGATTTTAACAACAAATATAGGGACTACTGTAGGTCAAAAGGATACTAAAGAAGAGATTTTTAGGATGACCATGGGCCAGGATGAATCCTTGGAAGACAAAGAAGAAAGATTCCAGCTCAGTTAAAAAAGGGCTAGGTGCACACTTAACCCCGAGTCACTAAAGTTGGTCCTTCTTAGAGGAGTAAGGGAAGATCTTCTGGATACCTTACATTTGTAGTAGGAGGAGGTATCTACCAATTACCCTATGAAGATATCAAGACTGTCTTTAGAAACCATTCTAGGGCAGCCAGGAAGAAGGGTAGGAGTAGTCAACTTATGGCTAGTACACCATCTTCCAACTCATCCATCAAGGGTAAAATTGGAAATATGCTGGAAGATTTCAAAAGTGAGATGCTGCAAACCCCCGCCTTGCAACTGGACACCATGAACATCAAAAGAAAGCAAGAGGAAGCAGAGAGAACCTTGGCCATATTTTGTCTTAAATGCACCAGGAGGCATCCTAGGAATGAATGTCCATTGAACTGTATTGAGATTTGCTCAGTCTATGAAGAAAACTACTCCACATACAAGTATCCTTCTTTACCCGGACTCAAAGCTGTATATCAAGGAGATGAAGGGGTCAATAAGTAGCTTTGCTACATCAACCAAAGGAGACCTCCTGGGCCTAGACCATACCAGCAGGGTATGCAAGGGTCATCCCATGCATATCACAACCCCAACCAAACCACAACTATACCTTCTTGGGGACCCCCTGCTCATTCTTCCTGGTCTACACCCCCTCCTTGGTCCTATGCATCTCAATATCATTCCCAGCGAGCCAACCAGTCATTTCAACCTTATGTTCTGCCACAACCTCAGTGGAATACCCTACAACATGGGTGGAGGCCCCAATACAACAATGCTCCAGCTCTATTGCCTCCACCACCTACCCAACTACAAATCCTACTCTCTGCTTTACCCAAGCAACCCCAGATGCCTGGCTAGCCAAATCTGAACCCGAGAAATAGGCAAGTTCAACAAGTATACAATGGCGAGACATCATACCCAACTTATGATGTAGAAATCCAGGAGATCAACCTAAGATCTAGGAGAATTCTCCCAAATAACCAACCTCCCTCTCCATATAGGGAGGTTGAGGAACAAAGAGAGGAAAGCAACGTTAAATTAAATCCATCCTTTCTGGAGAGATTTTCCCAACCACTCCAAACTACCCCAGAAGAAACTGAACTTCTGGGAGAATTGAAAAATCTATGTATAAAGATCCCCCTTCTCCATGCAATAAAAGATGTTCCCATTTACAATAAGTTGATTAAGGAGAAATGCTTCAAGCATCCAGGAAGAAGAAAAATGGATGCCCCTACCATTAATGTCATTGGGTAGCTGTCTGACTTAATGCTGGGGCAAGTAATATGTCCAAAATATTTGGACCTTAGAAGCCCTGTAGTAGATGTGCACATCAATGGTACCATTGTCCCACACACTCTGATTGATCTGGGGGGCTGCCATTAATGTGATGATCAAGGACACCATGCTCAAGCTCAACCTCCAAGGGTCATTGAGGAAGACTATAACAGTTTTGCAACTTGCAGACCGTTCCATAGTCATCCCTAAGGGAATTGTGGAGGATGTGATGGTCTCTATTGACTCTTGGGAGTACCCTGTAGATTTTCTAGTTCTCCAACCTAAGGCTAAGCTTATTGGTTACCCTCTTATCTTTGGGAAGCCATGGTTGGCCACAGTCGATGCTTACATTAGTTGCAGAGCTGGGAATATGACCATCAAGAACTGGCATATGTCCAAACAGTTAGTCCTATACCCTCCTACTCAACCTTATCTAGAGCATTATTTACCTTTATGGTTGGAGGAGGAGGAAAAAGATGAGGCTTATTGAGCCCAACTTTATGCTTTGGAAGCAACCATAGGAGGAGGACAACAAGATGAGGATGACTTAATTGAACATATGCTCCAAAGTCCAACTCCTAGTTTGTTACCATTAGAAGAAGAAGTAAGGGAAACCCAGAACAATCATCCAATTGAATTATGCTTGGGCAATTCCAACCCACCCTGTGTCAAAAACATAGAATTTGGCCTAGAGAAAAAAATCCATCCCTTTCTTCTCTTGAAGAGGAAAATCTATGCAACATGTTGAGAGAAAACCTAGAAGCCTTCACTTGGAGTTACAAGGAAATGAAGGGAGTACACCCCTCAGTGTGTACTCACCACATATACATCAAAGAAGGTTGCAAGCCGGTCCAGTAACCACAAAGGAGGATGAATCCAACTCTTAAAGATATAGTCAAAGAAGCACTACAAAAACCGCTAGATGCAGGATTCATTTACCTTATCTCCGACACTGAGTGGGTCTCTCCTTTAGTGTTAGTTCCCAAGAAAAATGATAAGTGGAGGGTTTGTGTTGATTACAGGGAGTTGAACAAAGCCACAAAGAAGGATCATTTTCCCCTACCCTTTATTGACCAAGTGCTAAATGGCCTGGCAGGGAAGAAGTTTTTTTCTTTCCTCGATGGATTCAGTGGGTATAACCAAATCCAAATCTAAATCTGCCCAGAAGACCAAGATAAGATCACATTCACCGATCCTTGGGGTACTTTTGCCTGTAGGGTCCTTCCTTTTGGCCTATGCAATGCTCCTGCCACTTTCTAGAGAGAAGTCTTGAGTATTTTCGCCGAATTAGTACATGATGCAGTGGAAATTTATATGGATGACTTTACACCTTATGGCTGTGATTTTCAAGAAATCCTGACTAACCTAGGAAAAGTATTACACAAATGCATTGAAATGAACCTGTCTCCCAGTCCAGAAAAATGTGAATTCTTAATGACTGAAAGGACTGTGCTAGGTCATTCAATATCTCAACAAGGACTGTAGGTGGATCCAGACAAAATAGCAATCATCCAAAGGGTCCCACCTCCTCAAAAGTAGAGGGATGTCAGGAGTTTTTGGGGTTAGATGGATACTACCGAAGATTCATAAAGGACTTCAACAAGTTGGCCTCTTCTTTATTTTGGTTGTTGGCCAAAGATTATGAGTTTATATGGTCAAAAAGCTATGAAGAGGCCTTAGACATTTTAAAGGTTAAGTTAACCACTGCACCAATTCTTCGAGGCCAAAATTGGGCCCTCCCTTTTCATATTCATGCTGATGCCTCACACAAAGCCATAGGAGCAGCCTTAGGTCAGGTAGAGGAAAAATTGCCCTATGCCATCTATTTTATCAGTAAGAACATGTCAAAGGTTGGGCTAAATTATACTGTGACCGAAAAGGAACTCCTGGCTGTTGTGCATTCATTAAACAAATTTAGGCATTACATTATAGGCTACCAAAAATTTGTGTCTATTGAACGCGCTGCAATCAAATATTTAATGAACAAACTATATGTGAATGCTAGAATTATAAGATGGTTACTTTTATTACAGCAGTTTGATCTAACTATTGTTGATAAGTCTGGTAAGGAAAATGTTGTTGTAAAATTTCTATCTAGGATGAATCTGCCTATAGGTGGAGAAGGAATGGTGGATGACCAGTTACGAGACGAGCACTTGTTTACTATTTCAGTTCTCTCCCCATGGTTTGCTGATATAGCAAACTATTTGGTATTAGCATAGTTCCCACCAAACTTGCCCTCCAAAGAAAAGAGAAAGATTTTAAGGAAAAACGCCCCCTTCACTTGGATTGGGGGTAATCTTTTCAAACTTGGCCAAGATCAAATCTTGAGAAGGTGTGCAAGGGAAGAGGAAGTTTTTGACATCCTGTTGACCTGTCATGATGGGTGTTATGGAGGCCACTTTGCAGTAAAGAGGGCAACATTCAAAGTGTTACAAGTGAGCTATTATTGGCCCACTCTTTATCAAGATGTGAAAAAGTACATTAGTCAGAGTGATCGGTGCGAGAGGATGGAAAATCCTACTCCAAGAGTTGAAATGCCCCTACAACCGCAAGTGACTTTCGAGCCATTTGACAAGTGGGGCATGGACTTCAATGGGCCTATCAACCCTCCTTCAAAGCAAAAACAATACATTATTGTGTGCACTAATTATTTTACTAAGTGGGCTGAAACCAAGGTGATTAAGGCAGCAACAGAAGAAAAGGTGGTTGAGTTCATAAGGGAGAATGTATTTTACAAATTTGGATACCCTAGAGAGCTAGTCACAGACCAAGGAAACCAGTTTACCTCCAACATGATTGAATAACTATTCAGCCATGAAAAAATCAAGCATAGGACCTCCACTACTTATCATCCACAAGCTAATGGGCAAGTGGAGGTGACCAACAGGGCATTGGAGAGTATCTTAACCAAGGTAGTAAGCAGCGACAGGAAGGATTGGGTAGAGAGACTAGTCGAGGCCACCTGGGCCTATAATACTACATGGAAGACCACCACTGGATTTACACCCTATGAGCTGGTCTATGGGAAAAAGGCTTTGTTGTCCATTGATTTTGAATATAACACATTGAGGATGGCAACACAAATACATTTGGATCTCTGTCATGCACAGAAAGAAAGATTGTTCCATTTGAATGGTTTGGATGAATTCATAATGCAAGCCCTCCTACATATATAGATATTCAGCTTCAGAGGAAGATCTAACATGATAAACATATTAAGGAGAAGCAATTTCAAGAGGGCGATTTGGCATTTTTATATAATTCTAGGTATAAAGACTTCAAGGAAAAGCTAAGGACAAGATGGATTGGACTTTATGTGGTGGAAAGATGCCATGATAATGGTTCAGTGCAAATTAGAACTATAGATGAAGAAGCCATTCCATTGCTTGTTAATGGACACGGATTGAAAATGTACAAGAGGCTTTTATCAAAACAAGAGTTCATTGACAATATCAATAAGACAGTGATGATGGTGGAGCAAGTTCTAGATCCTCCCTCATCAGGTCATTAAAAGAGAAAAAAGAATAAGGATTCAGGTGAAAACCTCCATGAGGCACCTGAGTGCCATGTTTGGGTTGAAAACCTCGTGAGGCGGCCCAATGATGAAAAACATTTGATGAAAAAAATGGAAAAAAGAATAAGAAGATCCCTGGGTGAAAACCTTCCTTGAGGCGCCCAGGGCAAACATCTAGGATGAAAACCTCTCTATGGCAGCCTAGGTCTTTTTCAAAAAAAAAAAAGAAAAAAAAAGGAAGAAGAGAAAAAGACATAATTTTTATTTGTAGGTGGGCGAGAAAGACAATCAAGGAGTAAAGAGAAGATCCAAAGGGAACCCTGCCTCACATATATTCATCTCTTCCACTCCTTACCATGCATCTCTCCATAAATTCCATTATTTTTTTCACTTCATTACTTCTATTTAGGTGAAGACTGTGTGTTCTACAAGATCCCCCAAAAACCTACAGGAAGCAATCCGAGGGTGAATGGTAGGTTGGTTAGGTCTTGTAGCAGCCTATCCCACATAATGTCAATCATCAGCTACAGGTGTTCACTAGGATGATCTAGGAGCTCTAGACAGCAGACAACAGATAACATAAGAGGAAGAAGAATGACCATGCAGCAAATAAACAACACAACATCTCTGATCTTCGACAACTGCAGCATGGCATCAAGACCACAGGTAAGTATCTCGCTCACTCACTCATATGCATCATTTGGTCAAAATTTGTAAGGGTTACGAGGTAGTTAGTTTATAAGTGAAAAGGTGCCTAGTTAACTTGGCCACCTTCGACAAAACAGACAGTTAGGTGGCAAAAAGGAAATTCTTTTTAAAATCAAAAGAGAATGCAAGAGTCCGAAAACAGTGATTCATTTTTTATGGCATTCAAATCCGATGTAAGGTGGGGCCCCGACCCATATTAAAGTTCAAGCGATAGCATAAGATTTAAGTAAGAATGGGTTCGAGAGGCAGATAAAGTGCTCTGTGGGGGAGCAACGAGCACGAGTTATAACTTAGGCTCAACCCTCGCAATTGACCATGACGTTAAGGTGTTTGACCGAGATCTATGGCCTGAGATTGTTGCGGGGGGGTTCAAGCTTGATGAACATCCCATACACTCCATACCCCCGCAATGGGTCACCCCAATCTCTCCACTCCATCTCATCTCCTCCACGTCATCCGCCACCCTCATTCATTACCATCCACCTCATTCACCGTACCCTATCACCTCGTCTGCCATTCCATAAGTACAGTGTTGTTTATGGATACCATTTTAGGATGCTTGAAGAATTAAGATTTGGGGTAGACACACCAGTTCACCAAAGACTCAGCATACCCTATTTCTTGATGCAATCACTCATAGACTCCAGCAATAAAGTAAAGGAAGGGAATTCCCAACAATTGGCTCACCATGGGTTGATCAGGATCGTCGTTGAGGATGCCCTCCAAAACCCCCGGATCCCTATAACATGGTCAGTCTTCAGAGACTTACCAGAAGAGGATGACATCAACACCCTCACTTATGATGTTAGTCCTTCTGTAAGTGAGGAGGAGAGAAAACAAAAATAAGAAGATACAGAGCTAGATGGGGATGAGATGGATGAAGAAGAAACTAATACAGAGGAACATGATGAAGGAGAAGAGAAAGAGGATGATGTTGATACATAGGAGGAAACAAA
>APFE031567888.1:220890-269491 GCA_000404065.3 Pinus taeda | reverse complement strand
TTCAAACCCCAAAACCCCACTTGCAAAACCAAGATTATAAAAATAAAATAATTTATAAGTGTATTATACAAATTATATTTACAAAATATTCGTGTAAAATGCTTGGAAATTTTTTGAAATTTTATAAATCTTTAGCAGTGGCTAAATGTATTTCGGAAAATATATAATAAACTACAACCTTAGCGAAGGTAGAACACCATAAAAATAACTAGAGTCCAAACATAGTCAGCCTCTATCAAAAGTTTGTGAACTTGGAGTCCAAGAGTTGGGGAACCTGCAAACATAATATATTTCTAAAGATCAAATCGTTAGAACACACAATGAATCAGATCACCTAAGGTAAGCCCACAACTTACCAATAAAATGTTCCTATCACCTACAATGAAATAACGATTAAAATATTTATAAAGCACAATATAGGAATTTCCATACCCAACACGTACCAAAAATCATCAGATTAGAGACACCATGAACTACACCCCAAAGTTTTTACTATGATTATTTCAATGTTCCCAGCGGGACAGTAATTTACATCAGCTTTTCAAAGTTACATAAGACAAAACCAGATCGCTTGAGACACAAATGACTCTCAATTTATAGATAAATCTTCCAAATTGAAAAATAACAACTACTTGGCTTGATCCTCGTCAAAATAATAACTACCATCGAAAACTATTTGATCATATTTTAATCTCCGTAATTGAAAATATTTATTTTGAGGAGTTTTCGAATGTCTCATTTAACCCATTTTTTATTAGCTCAAAATTAATTATTTTGAGCTAATTTCCTCAAATAATTAACTTTGAATTGACCACCAGGCCCAAGGGTCCAATGTTTCTTGAATTTTTCAATATTTTTGGTGGCTAGCCTACACAAATTAATTTATTTGATACCCACGAATTTTTCCTCTTAAAGAATTTAATTTCTCCAAGACTCTAAATTTGACTCTAATTAATTAATTTTTTGACTTAGGATTAATTTAATTTTTTCCAGAAAAAATAATTAATTAACACTTGAGGGGATTAAATATTTTTTCCACCTTCTAATATTTTAGCCATAGTGTCTGAGTATGAGGGACCATGCACTAAAATATTTTTTACATGAGATGATTACATTTTCAACCCTCAAAGGAGGAACACCCATTCAGTCTAGACCCTCAAATTACACACCAGTTCTGTGGCACAACATGATCCAGTAGATTGAGTGATTTGTAATAAAATAATTTAACCAATGAACTTAAATTATTCTCAAATCACTTTTACATAAGACTCAACTAAAACACTAGGACTCACCTAAGACTTTGACGATAAATTCCACCCTAGCTTTGGAGTGAGGTTGGAGGGAAACTCTGACGACCATCCATGTTTAGAAACACAGATGAGTCATATTGATTTTGGGTAGCATCGGATGTGCTCTAGCTCTAAAAATTTTGGAGGGCCTAGAACACATTAGATCTCTAAGACCTAGAAATGATTTGGAGAAATTCCACCTAGAGTGCATGTTGGTCAAATAATTAATTATTTTTTATGGTGCCTAAGTTAAAACTTAGGAAATTAAAATAATTAAAGTGAATTAATGTAAATATGGGTGAGAAGATTCTAAGAGATGAGGATCAAGTCTAATTTAATTTTAGTCATTGATTAGAGATTAGATCGTGGTCGTTGATATCTCAACATGAAAAGCATAAAAAAAGACTTGAGAGTCATTTGGAGACACACCAGGAAAATACTCAGTAACCCAAGGGAAGTCGATTCTCAAGAAGTAAAATTTTGATTTCAGAGGGAGAGTTGCAAGGTTAAGGAAGAGGAGGGTATCAACATCAGTCGAAGACTAAGGAGGAGGGGACATAGTGTATCAGAGGGATATCTTAGAGAGGTAGTGTAGCAAAGGATGCAGTCCTCATGCAGAGACGATGCAAAGGTGATGCAGTGGAGGCTGGAGGGTCTCTTGGATGTCATAATTTCTCCAAAGGTTGGAGAAAAATTGTCTAAGGTGTTTTCACAAAGTTTTCTCTATGTTATGGAAATCATTCCTTGTAAAGAGATTGTTGTTGAAGAATAATAAATAAACCCTCATCTGTTGCATCAGTTTTCCCGCATTTGGTTTTTCCGGGGACAATTGTCCAAAAAAAATTAGGTTGATGTGATTGATTCTTGTGCTTGTACGTCACTGTTCTTTTCTCTATGCTATTATGTGACAATTGCATTAGAATTTACTTTGATGTTTACTAAAGAGATTTGTAAATAACTTATCATGGAAAATAAGTAGGAGAAATAAATCAACTACTGTAGTAGAATTTCATGTTAGAAATTTTCACATGGTATCAGAGCTGAGATCGGGAAACAGGATTAGAGAATTTGCAATGAGTCGTGACATGATACTAGAGAAGCAACTCAAAAGTACTCATGCAGTTCTCCCAAGAAAGAGGAAAGCACGAAGAATATAATGGATCATGACAGTTCTGTGTTGCCTTCCAGACTGGAAGAAGTCGTTCACTTGTCAAGTTATGCTTCCTTTGAGGTTTGATATATTGATAGCAGGGCTTCTGCGCACATGACGGGAATACAAGAATGTTTCTTGAGATATCAAGAAGAACAAATGAACTTCAAAATCACCATGGGAAATAAGGAAAAATGTACCCTAGTAGGAAGAGGTACTATAGTTTTTCAAACATAAGTAGTGGATTTTCTTTGAGCTACCAATGTGTTGCATGTACTTGGATTGGGAATGAAATTACTCTCTATATCTCAGTTATAGAACACGGGCTATGATGTATACTTCATTGGGAAGAAAGCGTATGTCAAACATCCGAGTTGGAAGAAGAAGGCCCAAATTGGAGTCGGAAGTAACAAATTGTATAAGTTACTGCTAGAATCTCCAATGGCATTGATAGGCAGTAGCGTTAAGAAGATTTGAATGAACTATGGCACAAAAGGATGGGGAACTTACACCATGGGGTCTAAAAATTCTCAGAGGAACCATCACAGGAGTTCCAGAATTAAGTACCAAACAATACAATGTATGCACAGGTTGCGTACTGAGAAAGTACACTGAATCGACTTATTCCAGAAGTATCTATAGGGAAAAGAGTGTTATGGGATTAATACATTCAAATATCTGCGGACCCATGTACACAAAATCTCTTAATGGTGCCAAATACTTCGTCACCTTCATTAATGACCATTTCAGGATGACTTGGATCTACTTTCTAAAAACCAAGGATGAGGTTTTTGATCAATTCAAAGAGTTTAAAGCTCTAGTTGAGAATCTGACAGGGAAGAGGATAAAAGTGTTGTGCTTAGACAATGGTGTAGAATATATTGATAAAGACTATATTCTAAAGACTTCACTGTGTTTTTTGCAAGGGAAGGCATCAAAATAGAATGGACAACTCCATATAATCCAGAGCAGAATGGAGTGGCAGATCAGAAGAACAAAACTGTTGTTGAAGCAACAAGGGCAATGTTGTATGATCAAGATATGCCCAAATTTCTATGGGCAGAAGCATGCAGCACAATAGTATATGTTTAGAACAGGACTCCTCACAAGGCATTAGGTAAGCTTACTCTGGAGAGTGTCTTCATCAGCACAAAGCCTAAAGTGAGTCATTTCAGAATATTTGGGAGCTTGGCATACTGCCATATACCTAAAGAAAAGAGGAAGAAGTTGGATCAAACTATAGAAAAGGGATATCTTGTGGGATATAGCAAGAATGCTAAGGCATATAGAATCTACCTTCCAGGAAATAGAATGATCGTAGTATGACGAGATGTCAAGTTCATGGAGGATAGAGCTTTTAGGAAATCTTGAGAAATACATTCTGAAGAGTAGTCAAAGGATGATCCATTGGTCCAGCCACTTCAACTAGCATAAACCAACACCAGTATTTCTCCAAGGCATAAGAATTTAGAAGCATCACAACGGGTGGAATCTCAGGAGGAGGAGAAAATAGATCCACCCACTACCACTGGAAGAATGAGTCGAGAACTTCGACAGATACTAAGAGATGCAGAGGATTTCATTGGAGCTCCTAGGAACAAGAAAAGGGTGTGTAGACAACTAGATAGATACCAAGCTTTGGTGGCTCAGGTTAGAGAACCCTCTAGTTTTTAGGAGGTCGTTCAACATCAGGTATGCATAGATGCTATGGTAGAGGAATATAGTTCCATAATGACCAACGATGTCTGGAAAGTGGTACCAACATTCCGAATGTAGGACTGTAGACCCATGGCTATTCTGATGATTACCAACCAGAAGAATATTGGTCTAAAGATAAAGAAGTAGAACCCACCTTGTACAGGTAGCTCCTAATGTATTTGGTCAACACTAGGTCAAACATTTGTTATGCTATCAACACCCTCAATCACTTCATGGTGGAACTGAAGAGGGTACACTGGGTAGAAGTGAAGCATGTTCTCATATATATACGAGGAACAATCAAGCATGGATTAATGTACACCCGAGGCAGTGCTATCAAACTGAGTGGGTTCACTGATGCAGATTGGGTCGGAAGTTGAGTAGATCAGAAAAGTACCATTGGGTAATGTTTCAACATTGGATCAGGAATGACCTTCTAGTGTAGTAGGAAACAAAAGTCCGTAGCTCTGAGCTCAGCTGAACCTAAATATATGGTAGCTAGCATAGCATCGTGTGAAGCCATATGGCTTAAAAAGTTGCTTGTGAATCTATTCAAGAGAAGGATGGAAGCAACCAATATTTTGTGTGATAATCAGAGTTGCATCAAGCTCTCTGAGAATCCTGTTTTTCATGATCGATCGAAGCACATTGACATCAAGTGTCACTTTATCAGAGACTATGTCCAGCGAGGTGCAATACAATTACAATACACTTCGACAGGAGAACAAGTGGCAAACATTCTCACCAAGGCTCTAGGAAGAACAAAGTTCGTTTATTTTAGGGAGAAGATGGGGATGATTGAGAATCTATTTTAGTAGTAGAAACATATAATGTAGTAATTAAGAGGGAGCTGCAGTTCAAATGTAACAGTGACAGTGGATGAGGGGTGGTAGGCCGAGCATCAACAACGTAGAGGAAATATGTCATGGATCAATGTGATGCTTCTACTGCGAAGTATTGCTAGAGCACATTCCTCACTAAGAGGGAGTGTTGATTTTTTGGTAGCATCGGATGTGCTCTAGCTCTGAAATTTTGTGGAGGGGCTAAAACACATGAGATCTCCAAGACCCAAAAATAGTTTGGTGAAATTCCACCCAGAGTGCATGTTATTCAAATAATTAATTATTTTTAATGGTGCCTAAGTTAAAACTTAGGAAATTAAAATAATTAAAGTGATTTAATGTAAGTATGGGTGAGAAGCTTCTAAGATACGAGGATCAAGTCTAATTTAATCTTAGCCGGTGATTAGAGATTAGATCATGGTCGTTGATATTTCAACAGGAAAATTATAAATGAAGACTTGAGAGTCATTTGGAGACACGTCAGGCAAATACTCGGTAACCCGAGGGAAGTCAATTCTCAAGAAGCAAGAGTTCAATTTCAGAGGGAGAGTTGCAGGGTGAAGGAATATTGAGGAGGAGGGGATGCAGTGCATTAGAGGAATGGCATAAAGGGACATCTCAGAGAGGCAATGCAACAAAGGACACAATCCTCACGCAGAAATGATGCAGAGGTGATGTAGTGGAGGCTGGAGGGTCTCTTAGATGTCATAATTTCGCCAAAGGTTGGAGAAAAATTATCTCAGGTGTTTTCACAAAGGTTTCTCTATGTTATGGAATTCATTCCTTGTAAAGAGATTATTGCTGAAGAATAATAAATAAACCCTCATCTGCTGCATTGGTTTTCCCACATTTGGTTTTTACGGAGACTATTGTCCAAAAACAACTGTGTTGATGTGATTGATTCTTGTGCTTGTACTTCGTTGTTCTTTTCTCTATGCTATTATGTGACAACTGCGGTAGAATTTAATTTGATGTTTACTAAAGGGTTTTGTAAATAACTTATTGCGGAAAATATGTAGGAGAAATAAATTAGTTACTGCAATAGAATTTCATGTTAGAAAATTTCACAAGTCAGTGAGATGAAAAACCTCCTAGGATAAAATAAAATCCAAAATAATAGACTTACCTAGGTTGCTACATACATACGCGGTCTTACTAGCATCATTTACATTAGGAATATGTAGAATGGGTTTACAATGACTCAATAAACTGATGTCCTGACGATATCGATCCTTTGAAAAAATGTGTACATCTACTTCCTCGGAACTTTGACACAAATGAGTGAAACAGTCCTCGCTCCAATATCACTGAATCTATATGAAACTCTTGGATGATGTCTCCTCAAGAAGCTTGGGTTTTCATCCAACACTCAACAAGGTACTCGAGGGTTTCCGTCTTGGGTCTACTGAAGTAGAGAAGCGGGTTCTCAAACCTCTCACACAAGATTATGCTCAAATCAAAGATGTCCTGTAATGACCTCCTCCTCTTTTTACAGCACTGATGAACCCTTATAGAACCTCCTATTGTATTATTATTATAATATTGAACACATTTTCCTCTTTTTATTTCAATTAAAACATCTTTTTAATGTGGGAAAATGGTAAATTGAACACCATGCCTCCTCAGTCCACTGAAAATCACTTCTAACCATCCCATCCTGTAGATCTTCTCATTATGATTCCAACGATCTATTACACTAAGGTTTTCTGTCAAGTATTCCTCTCGGAATGCCACCTTAAGTATAATTAATTGAGTTAGGCACAATAATAACCTCATTTTACGAGAATTGTTGAAATGCAATTGAACGAGAAGCAAGTTCTGCGGAATCAATCCTAATGATGGAATATGGAAAGTGAACTCCTTGAGACCCCATAAAACATCTCCAAAATCCCATGGGCCCATTGATGTAGTAAACCTGTGCCTATGACTTGTTTGCCTCAAACCCTAAAAGGCCATCCTAACAATGCCATAAGAAACACCAAAAAAAGGAACATCACAAACCCTCCCGCCCCAAGATTGCTTCCCCTCAAGCAATCTAAACCTTTGGACCAGTCTGGTGTCTCAATGTAACTAAGACCCAATGCCCGTATTCCATACAAACCACTGGGTGATGCCATGGCTCTGTGTCAACCCACCATGAACGGACCCCTCAATGCCTAGATCACAGACCAATCTTTAAGAAATCCTCCTAGATCCCAATGCAACCAAGAACAAGCATCAATGCTTCATGGCTCCTACTATGCTATAGCTCCGGCTATGTATGTTCTTCCATCAACTGTGTACCAACTCAACCTCTCCCTAGTCCAACCCTTGGCATAGGCCAAGGTCAAACCCATTATGTAGATGCAAGCCTGAAATGCTAGGAAGTTATTGGCCTACCTCCCACTGCCATCCGAAGCTACTCCTCATGTCTAAGGGTCCCTGCTACACTATGCTCTTAACTGAGAATACCATGCTACCAACAAGATACCAATTCATGATGTCCCACCAATCCATCCCGTGGGAAGGATCAGATGCATGTGCACCTGTATATGGCATGAGTTCATTGTGTTGTGCCATTCTCAACTCATGTAGCTATGCCCAACCAATCAAACAAATATGCTTAGGAATCCTTGCCTCTCTCCCTATAAGTGGACAACCCATGTTGCACACCCTATCTATGTACTCATGGAGAGAACTATTGCCTCGAAATACTACAACTTTGCTAGTTGCCACTGCATCTACCTACACCTCATAAATGGGTAGACCTAAAGATTGATGCACCACTATCTCCAATTGAGCCTTCCTCATCTGATTGGAAACTCCATGCTCCATTGGTCCTCTCATCACTTGCAAAATTGTCCTGTTAGTCCCAACGCCTATTGATGAACAATGTCTGCAAATACTACCTCCCTGGTGGTTGTTTGTACATCTTCTTGCTCCTCATCAATGGTTGGCCCCAAGGATGTATGATCATCCTCCTCCATCATGCGCTCAACATGAGCCACTAGTTGACTCTCCAAATATGGTCCATCATGCACATTGTGCTCCACTATGTGTTTCTCATGCTGAATGGTAACAAGTTATTGCTCATCAATATCCTCTACCAAACATGGCTGCATCTCTAAGTTGTTGTCAACAACTCCCCATGACTACCCATGCTCCTCAGAGGTGTCCTCGTAAGACCCATGAAATCAACTATGAAAGAAGAATCTTCATCCTGAAATTTAGAAGGAATCTCCTCCTGTTCTACCCATGTCATCTCCTCGGTATCACTCATGCACAAGTGGTCAGGTTCCTTGCAGATGAAGCAAAGCCCCTTTCTCCTCAGCTCATTCTTGTTGCATGGTTTGTCACCACAAATATTCTGCAACTCCTCTTGGGTTAGTTATCTTCTGAAGAACCTCCTATTTTGCTCAACCATCCCTTTGGCTAGCTTACGGGAAACTCGTGAGACTATCTGTGTCTCCCTCCAAATGGCTAACAATTTGGTCTGTAGTTTTTTGCAAATGATGTCACCTTCACCTAATAATTAAGATAAGATATCTTGCATGTTGGCTTTTACTTCCTCAGGGTGATGCTCTTTGGTGTTCGTGAAGAAGAATCGGTGCATTTGAAGGATCAGATCATCCTGCTCTAGATCAAGCATGATTATGTAGGATCTTATTTTGGCCATGGTGTCTAAGTTTGAAAGCCTTCTATCAAAGTTTGAGCTCTAGGTGTCATGCAATGTAAATAACACTCTACAATCAATTGAAATACCCTCTTCATGATGTCATCATTATAGGGAGAGAAGGGTGCTTCTATCCTCAAAATATCGCTAAAACATGATGTGATATTGGGTTTGGATTTTTCACCCAGATGCTCCAAGAATATGGCTTGTACCAATGCAAGCATAGATGGCTCCCAAGCCCAATTTAAACTCTAATTAGATTGATCTACCTTGGAAATATAGGATTCCAGCTCTTCCAATGTGGGGTCATCTCCTGATCTTCCAGCCTTTAAGTCTGACCCAAGTATGAAAAACCAATTCCCCACGTGTTTTTGCTTTTTGAGTCCCCTGGATACCTTTGTTGGAGAAAATTATGCACCTTCGTGGAGAAGGGTCTGTTGTTCTATTTGGGTGAATGGTTTTTAAAGGAACTAGCTTTTGCACTGTTTAATTTTTTCAATTTCATTAGAAGTTTTATGAGTTCCTTCATAATGACAAGAACATCTATGATAATGAGGCGATTATTTTTTTTCCTGAGTTTTATCAAGCAATTTGTATTTTCACTGTTGTATGTTTATTTTTCACACAATGAATTTTTCCTTGACACAATAATACTCCAAAATGTTGTAAAATAAATGATAATGTACCTAAAAATGCAAATTTTGTTGCTACGAATTTATAAAGTGGGGAATGTGAATTCAAACTAAAATGACAGTGGTACCTCAAGTAGATAAAACCGGGTATATCAACAAGAAGTTCCTTAGGGCACTGGCCAGATTCCAATGTCATTTCAGCAGTGCATTTCTCAAGTAGGAATTCCCACGCTATTTTAAATTACCCACTCTTACTGCTTCTAGAATCACTGAGTACTGGCACAACAAGTAGGGAGTAAAATTCTTGGGCTCTAGACTGAAAACAATGGTATTTTCACCTCTGACACTTATGCTAACTCAACCCATAGTGATCAAAATTTTCCATAGCACCCACATCCAACAATAGATGGTACATGTTCCTAGTAATGATAATGATTTGATGAATGGGATTTGACTCCATATATAACTGCCTTCTTCTAGGAGAACTCGACCTCTGTCTCCCCTTAAGATTTGGTTTGATTTTTGATTGACAGAATTTTGGAAATGATATATTGATGGAACTTCAAATTCTGGAGATGACATGTGGCCTCCTTCAAGAGTAATCGAACTTCTAATGAGATCAAAACTTCACATTCTTGCCAATTGTACTAGACCTAGCACAACAATTTCTCCTTTGAATTTCAATCGATGCTCCTACAAATAAATGATCGACCCTTAACAATAAGAAAAATGTCGTCACAAATTAATCCTCCGCCAAAAACAAATAGTTTGGGGATCTTTTTAACTAATTGACCCAAAGCTTCGCTCATGGCTCCTTATAACATTGTCACGGGCTTTGAATTAAAGCATACCCCCCCCCCCCCCCCCCCTTAAAAAAAATTACGGCTTTCAACAAAGAATATGAGTGGGCCCCTTTTGATATTGGGATTTATAAAATTTAATTCCTCGCCACACAGTGTTGCTAAAAGCAGACCCTATGGAAAATGTTAGTTTTTGTAGCATCGGATGTGTTCTAGACACGAAATTTGGTGGAGAGGCTAGAATACATGAGATCTCCAAAACCTAGATATCGTTTATAGAAATTCTGCCTAGAAATGTCTCAACTAGATTATTAACCAATTTTTAAATATTTCCTAAGTCTAAACCTATGGAATATGGTTAATTAATCAATATTAATTGAGATAAGGTGAGAATCATCTAGAAACTCATACGGACCGATCTAGAGATGATCCTAGTCATCGATTAAGTTTTAATCTTCTTCGTTGGTGCTCCAACGGTGGATTATAAAAGGAGATCGATGTGGTGATGAAGAAGACACTTGAGCAGTTTGATTTCTTGGCAGATCAATTTCCAGAGTAGTTGCAGTCAGTTGTGTTGGAAAATGTAACTATGTTCATTCTTCATTAATGTACTTGAGTCATCATGAAATATACTTGTCAAAATAATAAAGAAAATAGTCTTTATTATTGTAACAATGGCTTATTAAAGCATGGGTTTCATGCTTGGGTCATTATATTAGTTAATGTCCCCATTGTGATCTCCTAGGATTAATATTGATTTTATAGAGTCATTGTACATTCAAATAGACCCTTCTTGGGCTTTTGAATCATGTAAAAGGTTAAGTATTGAGTCAAATATGATTTATGTATCCTCCACACCAACAGCCTAGAAGAGATCAAGTCAGCCTAAGGACCCTAATTTGACCCATAAGAAGCCTATAAATACAAGCTATTCGAAGTCATTTGGAGCATCACACATCAAGCTAGTTCGATATCTCAAGAGTAGCTGGAGGAGTGCAAAGTCTGTTGCCAGGAACCCAAAGGAAGTACGAGTTTGGGGATGTTTAAGGAGAAGAAGAAAATCGAACCTTTGATGCCTTTCTCTCTCTGTTTTGTGCCCCAGTTTGGAAGATCAAAGTCTTCCAAGTTTCATTGTTGTTGGAAGCTAATTGATGTTGGACACTGCTTCCTAGTCAAAGTTGTTGGAAAGGGGTCGAAGATCTGGGAGGCCGACATGGTTTGGAGGGAAGGTCTGGTCCTTGTCTAGGGCGAAGAGTCTCAAAGAATACTATTGAAAGGAAGAATTATCTTGACTAGGTGTTCCCATCGAGGGGGGTTTTTCCCTGACATAGTGCCTATATCTTATAATTTTGTGATTTTCATACACACATAATATGGTAATTGCTTGATGAAAGATAAGATAATAAAGAAGTAAAAGAAGTCAACACACTCACAAGTAATAATTATGAAAAAAGGAGAATCAAACCCTAATATAACTACTTTGATTTTCCAACAAGTTGCCAAAGAGAGCCAGAGATCGAAGCAGTGAGTGAGGGGCAAGGATAGTGATTCAGAGGAAGTTTTCCAGATCCAAAGAGGCAATAGCAAGAGGGCCGAGTTATCCCAGTGAGGCAGCGCAAAGATCTGTGCAGTAGCTTCAGAGAGGGCAGCTCAATTCGCTAGAGAGAAAAGCATTCTCAGATCCAGAGGCTAGGTAGAGGTTCTAGAGGGTCAGAGAGGCGAAATTCTCAACAGCGGAAGGCAAAACAACTTCATCACATAGTAGTCAGAGGCAAGAATTCATAGTGACTATGCAGTCCATCACAGAGGGTGATGTATAAGCTTCAGAGGGCTGAGTTTTCTGTAGGCAAGTAGTGTCGAGATTGCTTATGGAGGAAGGGTAAATTCCCTTCAATAATTTTTCCCATATTTTCTTGTTGTGGATTTCCAGTTCCAAGCATCCAAATTGTACTTATATTTTCACTACTACATAATAATAAAACCCTCACTATTGCACTGATTTTCACAAGTTGGGTTTTTCTAGGGACATTTGTCCAAAAACAGTTGTCTCATATTTTATGTGTGTGCTAGCATTTCTCAGTTTCTAGCACATTATTTTTCCACAGTATTTTATTTGTGAAGGTTGCAATGTGATTTATTTAGTACTCTTCGTAGAAAATAGTAAATAAATTGTTAAATAAAATTAACCATTAGGAGAATAATTTCCAGTTGGTACAATAGGATTCTGGTTTGTGGAATTTTCACATGGTATCAGAGCGCAGTTGATCAATCAAAATCTCAGAGCCAAAAGAAGGAATTTTTTTGTTGAATAAGAGTTGTAGGCCAAAACTCCCAGGAGTAGCATAGTCTTTTGCTAGGAGGCCAAGTTACTTGAGGAAACTCACTTTTTCAGAGAAAAAAATTTGATTTTCCAGATCAAGTAATTCTAGATGCAGAGGGAGCAACTTGGATTTTTCATTGGACAAATCTCTAGCTGGTCGCAGAGGGTTTTGCAGTAGTTCGCTATAGCAAAGCCAATGTCAGGTGGAAGAGAGAGAAGCACACATAGTTGAGGGAAATTTTTCCTCAGGGAACTTTTAGTCTTAGAAGTTCGATTTTCCTTACAACTTGAAATTAGTTGTGAGAAAATATTCTCACTCCAGAAGGGAGTGTGAGTATCTGAGCAGCAATGATGCAGAAGGAAAGAGGGAGTTTTCGACAGTTCTTTGAGAAGGTTTCTGAAATTTCTAAGTATTACCCTTTAGAAATTTTATATGTATTCTCTAGTTTATTTCTCCTACTTGTTAATTATGAACAAGTTATTTAAACATATAAATATTGAAATAAACACAATATAGTCTCAATCATCTACAGATCAACGGATGAAGGAAATAGAAAAACACAAGTGACACCATTATTTTTGGACAACTCGTCATCGGAAAAACCCAATGCCGAAAAACCAGAGCAACAATTCTAAGGGTTATTTTATTATGCAATCTTTCCTTGAGTACAATTGGGTGCCAAACCGGCTCACCTGACAGAGAAAATAATTTGGTAGTAATACCTCTCTATTTAGAACCAAATATTCAAAAAAATTTCCCCACAAAACCCTCTCTAGCAACCTCTAAAGCTCAGCGCCAGCCCACCTAACCTTAGCGTTAGCCCAAAACCATCTATGTTAGCTCTATGAGGCAATGTGTAGCCTCTACGTCCCTCTGCATCACTCCTGGAAATTCTACGTGGATGACGTAAGCCCTTCTGGCCTCTGCACTATCTCTACTTGGCTTTGCATGGCTCCCTCTAGCTCTGCGTTTGCCTCTCTCTGCTTCTGTGCTGGTCTCTTGACACTATCTCTGCCTCGTACTCATTGCCCTTCACTACAACTGATCATTGATTCAATTTCTCTTAGCAAACCCCGCTCTAGAAAATTGAATGACTCATCACTCCAGTGTATTCTCCAACTGACCCTCAAGCCTCCTCTTACACTTTTCTTGTTGGTCCTTCAACGATCGAGATTACATCTCTAATCAACGACTAAGATTAGATTTGGCTTCATCCATGTCTTTTGGAACCTTACAACACAGTTTTATATTAATACCCATTAATATTTTATTTTTCCTAAGGTTAGTCTTAGGAACTCCATTAAAAATATTAATTATTTTAATATCTTCTAAACCGAGTAGAATTTGCCCAAACCATTTCTGAGTCTTGGAGATATCATGTGATTTAGCCTCTCCACCAATTTTCATGGCTAGATCACATCTGATGCTACCCCAAATCAACACTCCCTCTTAGCGAGGACTGTGCTTGATCCAAGTGGCTATAGGGACAAACACAACACAAAGAGGGTTTATGGAAGATCAAAAATCAAAGTGATCGAAATGCTCTCAAACCAGGACCAAAGCGTAGATCTTGTCATCCTGATCACAACAGTGTGAATGGTTCATCAATTTGAGCTTGTATGAGGGAGAACGTGCCAATCAAATTTTTGGTCAAAGTTGGGTTGTGGGGTAGGTTTAAGTGTCCTACAATTGACTGACCCCAGGGCATGAAACCTAGCTCCCAAAAGCGGTTGAAATTGTGGCCTCATTAAATTGCCCAATATCCCTTATTTTCTAAAGATTTGAAAAACACCCTTATTTTAATAAAAATAAATAAAAATATATATATATTTTGGGGTGGGTGGGCCACCAACCTTGCCACCCTCCCAATCAACATATAAAAATTTTAAATCAAAATTCACCGACGGGCCATGACCCCTATCGGTCCACCCAAACCAAACCACACGTTGTAATAACCACAACCACACCACTATATATATATATATATAATATATTATAATATATATATTATATAATATATATATATATATATATATATATAGATATATATATATATATAATATATATATATATATATGTCATTTGATGTGAGACTGGTACGGATCGAACCCACCCAGCCCCACGTGGGCTAGTCCCCATCGGGCGGCCCCATGTGGTGGCAACCAAACCAAAATCTGCACCATATAAATGGTCACCATAAACATAACCACCCGAACCTCCATTCGATTCAATGCAATGCGCCAAACACTTAATACAATGCCATCTGCAAGAGATAAGGGGTAGACCGCCCAATGCAGACCCGACCCCCTAAAAAAATATACATGTGGTTTATTAAAACGGTTTTTGGGGTTAATGTGGAGGGGTCATGGTTTGACCACCCAACCCCCTTCTCATTATTTGTTTGCTTTACGAATCCACCCAACTAACCTCATTGAAATATTTGCCCACCAAAAATTTATATAAACCCATCATTTACTCAGTGCACAGAGGCCAAGGTGTGACACGGAAATTGAGACAATGTTTGATTAATTTATTGCAGATGGAACCATGATTGGGTGAAATTCTCAGGGGGGTGAAATATTTGTAGTGTCCAAATTGGATAAATTTTATGTCGATCATACACCTCTCAGTGACATGAACTTGTTGGTGTAGTCAGAATTTTGATTTGAGTTGTAGATTTTCAGAGGACCCGGAGGAGGGAATCTTTGAGGAATCTAAAAGATTCCTTAAGCCCCAGAATTTCACTTTCTCAGAATTCAGAAATTTGACAGTCGATTGGACACCACAAATCTAATTGTGTGTTCATATTTTACATTTTATCATTTCATTTTTTGGCCACTTTTCTAAGTGGAGTGCAAGTGTCAACATTTGACGTGCGAGTAGTCATTCCATGAGATTCGACGTTGCGAGATTGATAGTATGACTAATGTCAATAGTTTGACATCCTTTTCTTCAAATGGCCCCAGGATGTGAGGTATATGCAGTGTGTTCATGTACTTCTTTTGCTATGCATTGCGCTGCATAGATCTCTGTTTGATGTTTGATGTGGGATGTTGTTTCTTACTTGTTTCCATGATTTTTGCTTGATGTGATGCATAATCATTTGTGGGATGTACTTGTTGTCATTATTCATCATGTTTTATTTGAGATCCCTTTGTCGTCATGTTGATGGGATACTCATGTTGTCGCCATGTATATTTGCATTGAGATCCCTGTTATGCCATGTTGGCGGGATGTTCATGATCATCATACATTAGTTTAGGTCATACTGATAGGTGTCCTTTTTGAATGACAGTTCCTGCAGCAGAACATCTCTTGGAGCTACTCCTGCGTGAGGGCATTTTCCTTGTATGATAACGACATCACCTCTTATGTACATCATCACTATTGACAACACTTAATGCAGTGGCCTACACCATATTGACATCGGGGCTCGAAGACGTAGTCCCTCCAGGACGAACTCCATTATCAAGAACTTATGTTTTCATTTGTTGATGAATGTCATGTTCCTCTTCTTAACATCATGTAGATGTATTCATTTATGTTCTTTTAAATGAAATTTAACACATCACAAAAGTAAAAGGTCCTGGAAGGGTCCTTTGCCACACTCGGACCCTGATCAAGTGGTATTAGAGTGGTATTTGTGTGGATGTGAATTTCAAGTGAGAACTATGGAATGTGCAGTGACAGAGGATGAAAAAGCGATGTACGCGACCATGCTCAAAATTTCCCAGAGGGTGGAAATTATGTATGTAGCTCTACAAAAAGAGACAAAGGAAAAGGAGCAATTGCAGCTTCAGTTGCAAGCCATGGAAGAGGCCCTGGAAGAACTGAAGCATAAAAACCAAAGTCTTCAAACAGATAATGCTGAATTGAAGATGCTTCTACATGAAGAGAAGGAGGAGAAAAATAGTTTGCTATGACAGCTGCAAGCAAAGGACAAGGCCTTGGAAAAGCTGCAGCGTGACCCATGAGAGGTAAAATGCAATTCTCTGAATTCATGTATGTGTCCTGATGATGATTTTGCTCCACATCATACCACAAGAATTAGCTCCAAACTATTAAAAACAATGGGGTATGAAGGAAAAGGCTTGGGAATTAATGGCCAAGGCATTGTCAACCCCATTAAAGCAGAGGAATTACCCCATCAAGCAGGACTTGGGTATGTCAGAAAGGAAGTTGGGAAATGAGTCGAGACAGCTAGCGAACCACCAACAAGAGATGATGAGAAGCCATCATCAGTTCTTTCCAAATCGATAAAGGAGGTAAAATATGTTGAATTCCTTTCGATTCCATCCTCACATAGCATTATTTCTGTTGGAGATGTGGAGATCCAAATTATAGGGACAAACATGAGGCTCCTTACCAGAATGAGGCACTAGGAGGAAAAAGAACTTAGTGTTAATAACCAAGACATAACTCAACCATTGGAGGTTGTGCAGAGACCTCAATTTGCAGGCTTAAGATGCACTGAAGGAGAATGCTTGAATGTGTCATATGCTTCCGAGACATCGTCAAAATCGTTGAGGAAAGAGAATGATGTGAACACATCCCCATCATCCCATGGTAGTGGCCATCGTAGGGAAAGAGTTGAGGAAAGCTCTTATCGCCATACTTACACCAAAGATGGAAAGGAAAGGTATAACCACTCTCGACATTCGAATGTTCATTTCAATTATAATCATGTTGTTAAATATGAACATAAATCAAGTCATCGAAAAACATGTACCTTTTGTGGATTACATAACCATACATTTTCTAAATGTTGGAAAAGAATGGCAACACACAAAATGATGAGACATGAAAGACCCTCTCAACAGCAGGTAAAGAAACATGTTAAGAAGATTTGGAGGAAGAAGACCTATTGCAGTCATTGTGACAGAAGTGGCCATCAAAGAGCCACTTGTTGGAGGCTCCATCTAGAGTAGCGCCTTAAAGACAAAGCGTCAGTGCATGAACCAGGTGAAATGGCTGTTCGACAAGCAAAACCACCACAGGGAGATGACCCATTCACAGTGATAAGTGAAAAATGGTTTCTAGATATGTTAGTGTTTCATGGTCTTGCTTTTGTAAATCATTTGTTGCATTTTAAAATGTAAAAGTGATGATGTGTTTTCCATCACTTGTTAAGCAACAATGATGTCTAGTATTGTTTTGTGTTGCATGATAAACTATGAAAGTGATGGTGTTTCCATCACTTGTCAAAGCAAAAATGGTGTTTGGCCTTATTTTTCTAAATCATGTGTTGCAGTGATCATGTGTTTTCCATCACTTATTGAAGCAACAATGATATGTTGGCCTTGTTGTCGTAGCTAGGGTATTGTGTCCATTCAATGTAAACTTGACCATTGAGTATGTGTTATAAACTTGTGGCAAGTGTGGGATCATGAAATTCAAGCATGTAATTTGTGAAACAATGTGTTATAAGTTGTAGAGATTGCAGGTGTCAGTTCATCACTTATGGATCCGAAGAACAAAGATAAAGGAGATGGAAGTGAGGCCTTTCAAGACGCTTGTGATGCCGACAGGGTACAGAGAAGTTGCAAGTTATTTTTTTATGCTTGTGGAGGACCAAAATCTCCTTAGTGGGGAGGATTGATCTAGGTGGCTCCAGGGACACACACAGGACAAAGAGGTTTATGGAAGCTCAAAACTCAAAGTGATTGGAATGCTCTCGAACCAGGACCAAAGCATCGATCTTGTTGTCCTGATCGCAATAGTGTGAACAATTCGTCAATCCGAGCTCGTATGAGAGAGAATGAGCTAGTCATAATTTTGGTCAAAGTTGGGTTGTGGCGAGGTTTAGGTGTCCTACAATTTGACCAACCTTGAGGCAAGAAACCTAGCTCCCAAAAGTGGTTGAAATTGTGGCCTTGTCAAATTGCCCAATATCCCTTATTTTCTAAATATTTGAAAACACCCTTATTTTAATAAAAAATAAAAAATATATATTTTTGGGGTAGTGGGCCTCCAACCCTACCACCCCCCCAACCACATATAAAAATTTAAATTAAAATTGGCTGACGGGCCATGACCCCTACTGGTCCACCCAAACCCAACCACATGTTTTAATAACCATAATATTATTTGGGGTGGGCGGGCCGCCTCCGATGGACCTGGCCCACAACCCCTCAACTACAACACTACATATAATATATATATATATATATATTATATATATATATATATTATATATATATATATATATATATATATATATTATATATATATATATATGCCATTTGATGTGAGACTGGCAGGGATCAAACCCGCCCAGCCCATGTGGGCTGGCCCCCACCGGGTAGCCCCATGTGGTGGCAACAAACCAAAATCCATGCCATATAAACAGTCACCATAAATGTAACCACCCGAACCTCCATTCTATTCAATGCAATGCGCCAACCACTTAATATGACACCATTTGTGGGAGATAAGGGGCAGGCCACCCAATGCAGACCCGACCCCCTAAAAAAGATATACATGTGGTTTATTAAAATGGTTTTTGAGGTTAATATGGAGGGGTCGGGGTTTAACCACCCAACCTCCTACTCATAATTCGTTTGCTTTACCAATCTACCCAACTGACCTCATTGAAATATTCGTGCACTAAAAATTTATATAAATCCATCATTTTCTCAGTGCATGGAGGCCAAGGCGTGGCATGGAAATCGAGACAATTTTAATTAATTTATTGTAGATGGAACCATGATTGGGCGAAATTCTCAGGAGGGTGAAATTTTTGCAGTGTCCAAATTGGACAAATTTTATGTCGATCTTACACTTCTCAGCGACATGAACCTGATGGTGTAGTCGAAATATTGATCTGAGCAGCAAACTTTTAGAGGACTTGGAGGAGGGAATCTTTGAGGAATCTAGGGGGAATCTAAAAAATTCCTTAACCCCCAGAATTTCTCTTTCTCAGAATTTAGAAATTTGACAGTCAATTCAACACCACAAATATGATGGTGTATTCAGATTTTCCATTTGTTCATTTCATTTTTCGGCCACTTTTCTAAGTGGAGTGCAGGTGTCAGCATTCAATGTGCAAGCAGTCATTCCATGAGATTCGACGCCGCGAGATTGATGGTACGACTAGCTTCAACAGTTTGACATCCTTTTCTTCATATGGCCCCAGGATGTGAGGTATATGTAGTGTGTTCATGTACATCTTTTAATATGCATTGTGCTCAATAGATCCCTATTTGATGTTTGATGTGGGATCTTGTTTCTTACTTGTTTCCATGATTCCTGCTTGCTGTGATGCAGAATCATTTGTGGGATATACTTGTTGTCATGATTCGTCATGTTTTATTTGAGATCCATTTGTCATCATGTTGATGGGAAACTCATGTTGTCGCCACGTATTTTTGCATTGAGATCCATATTATGCCATGTTGGTGAGATGCTCATGATCATCATACATGATTTTAGGTCATACTGATAGGATTCCTTTTTGAATGAGAGTTCCTGCAACAAAACATCTCTTGGAGCCACTCCTGCGTGAGGGCATTTTCCTTGTATGATAACAACGTCACCTCTTATGTACATCATCACTATTGACAACACTTAATGCAGAAGCCTACACCATCTTGACATTGAGGCCCGGAGACGTAGTCCCTCCTGGATGAACTCCGTTATCAACAGCTTATGTTTTCATGTGCCGATGAGTTTCATCTTCCTCTTCTTTACAGCATGCAGATGTATTCATTTATGTTCTTTTAAATGCAATTTAACACATCACGAAAGTAAAAGGTCTTGGAAGGGTCCTTTGTCATACCCAGACCCGGACCAGTGCTATAGGAATACTCCACATTGAGAATCACTCTCATTATATGGCACCAGTACCTGTGCTGATGCTAGGCCATTCTACCCAACATCCTCTGCACTACTGCATCTTGCACTGTTGCCCATGTCTCTACCAATGTCACTGTTGCATCCTTATGACAACTCCCTCTGCATCTGTGTTGTTGCTGGTCCCTTTCTCCCAACACTACATCTGCATTGCAACCCCCTATCATCATGTTGCATCGTGCTACTTCTTACTGCTACTGCACTTCAACTCAGTTACTGATAAGTAAGTAACTAATCCACACAACCACTAACATCCCTATCAGGTTAGAAACACTCCCAAGGTTGAAGCTCTCTTTGCCGCTAACACGTGCTCCCTTTGTTGCCTTTACTCTGCTACAACAACTCCATGCCTCTTGCACTGTTGTAAACCTCGCTATGTTATCCTGCACTATAGCACACTCTACCACTTCATCCGCATCTGTTTCTACCGACATCTACTAGTCCTACTACTTCTCACATCAGGCCTCCCGTAGCAAGGATCTGATCCAAGAGTTTGGGTGCCTCAAGGATCCTGCCCCTCATCACCTATAGTCTACCTTACTACAGCTTGATGTCTCCCCACCTCTTCTCTAGAGCTACATGGCACAATCATCATCAACGACCATCTCCACTCCTCTGTTCGACTCCCTCTGAGTCTCTACTTCCCTCCTGGAAGTTCTCTTCTTGACCCCCTCTGAGTCTCAATTTCCCTCTTGGAAATCCTCTCGTAGACTCCCTCTAAGTCACTACTTCCCTCTTGGAAGTCCTCTTCTCGACTCCCTCTAAGTCTCAATTTCCCTCCTAGAAATCCTCTCCTAGACTCCCTCTGAGTCTTGATTTCCCTCCTGGAAATCCTTCTGGCAACAGTTGAATCACACCTCTCCGATACCGTTTTCTCCTACAATACTGATATGGATTTCTTGGCTAGAAATCCGCCTCGGTAGCGACTCCCTCTACCTTGGTTTTGCCCCATTAGGTATTGTTCTATTTTGTTAGCAACAACACTCCACTAGCGTTACTCCTCAAAAACTTCCCACAACTTCCTAAGCCCCAGTGTTAGAGTCGGTCTTGTCAGACCTCCGGCAGAGATCAAAACTCTTTTTGCATTTCATTTTTAGGTACCTCGCTCAATTCACTCAGTTGCATTTCGCTAGGGGCATGCCATAATCCGATGAAAGGACCTTGTTATTCATTCCCCTCATGCTTTATCATGCTGGCTTAGGTCTGTTGGTCGAATCAATGTTTCGGTCATTTACAGTCCTGTTTGATGTCTAGGTTAGAAAAAGAGTTATTTTAGTCACTAAGTCTACGGTTCAGTCTTCAGAACGTTGAATAATGCCTGCAGGCCATGAGGATGTCTTCAATAAGTTTTCATTTCAGGATTGTCATCGTCAATAATGCTCAAAGATATTTCTTCTTCAAAACTTTGTTTTGAAGAAATCGTCAATTTTAATGTTTGTAATAAATTTGAAATTTTATCATGGAGTACTTCACATGCAGCCTCTCCTGATCATTTGCTGAAGTCCAAAGGCCATCATCCCTGCACAAATCAACCAAAAAGCCATCGTTTTAGCCAAGAAAATGAGGAGGAAGTTGCTGATAGTGAGCAGGGTGAGAACTGGTTTTCTCTTACAACAGCACAGAGGATCTGTGGGAATACATTTAAGAGTGTTGGGTGTTTGTGACTCCCAATCTCTACTAATGGCTGCAAAAGTTCCAGAGGCAGAGCTAAGTGATAAATGCTTGAAGAACATTTGTCATCTAAAGTCTTCTGGCTCTCCTCTATAATCATTGGATTCAATTGGTAATGATGGATTTCGGGTATTTGTGGTTCATGAAATAATTACCTGTCTTTTAAATATTGCGAGTTCTTTGGGCCAGTCAACAGGATTGGCTTTTTTTTACTGCTCTGCAAGTGATCGGACCATTGAGTTGTTGTACAAAGTTATAGATCTTCGTTGCTGTGTCGTTTTAGCAAACAAAAAGCCACTCACAAAAAAAGTTGATCTTTATGAGAAGATCGTGTCAAATCGCCGCTGCCTTCGTTATGAGTCAACGGTTGGAGCAGGCTTGCCTATCATATGTTCTTTGGATCATTTAATAGCATCCGGTGATCCTATATAGTGCATCACGGTTGCTCTAAGTGGTACATTGGGATATGTAATGAGTGAACTATAAGGAGGACACCCTTTCAGTGAAATTGTTCGAGCAGCTAAAATCCTAGGTTACATAGAACTAGATCCACATGATGACCTGAGTGGAATGGATGTGGTAGCTCAGTTGCTTGGCTGGTGAATCAACTTGGAGAATGTTGAGGTTGAGAGTCTTTGCCCTTCTGAAATGGGACCAAATGTTATGTTAATTGAGGATTTCCTAAATAAAGGCCTTCCAACACTTGATGAGGAAATGGCTGCTTCAAATGACAATGTTGTTCGTTATGTGTGTAAAATTGACAATTCTAGGTGTAAAGTAGGGCTTTTGGAGTTGCCGGAAAATTCTTCAATAGGGCAACTGAAAGGAAGCGATAATCTGATAGAGGTATATAGTCGATGCTACAAGGCACTACCACTGGTTATTCAAGGAGCTGGAGCTAGTAATGACACCACAGCAGCAGGAGTTCTAGCGGATATCGTTGATTTACAGGATCTATTTCATTCTTGTGACTAGGTTCCTCAATGTTGTAACAATTTGCTACTCCTTTGAACTGTTTGGAGAGACCTTTGCCATCTTGCACGATGTTTTCATGTGTGAATTTATTTGCGAATCAAACTTCATATCATAAGAATGGGATAATTGAGATCTTGATTTCTTCCATCAGTTCTGTTACAATTTGATCTAGTCAGTTTTGATGCTAGGCTCAGTATCGCAGCACACCAGAGAGGCACGGCACACTGGGAGTAAACACTCAGTGTGTTTTTACACGGGTGCGACGCACCCAGGAGTCACGGCGCATTGGGCCTCCCACGCGGCGCATACAGCCAGAGGCCTTAAAAAGGGTCCAAACTCATCCAAATCGCCCAGAGACCGCACGGATTTGCCAGATCACACTATGGATGCAAGCATAGTAGCAAGGTTCGGACGTATTGGATTCTACGGTTTGGAAATTCATCAACAGTTTGATATATCATGAAGCTTCAATACAATATAGATAAGGCAAGTCCCGAAATCGAATATGTGCGCCTATCAAGAGAATTAGGGCAATCATTAATCAGGCAATTGTTGAAGAGCAAATTATAGTTGATCCAATCCAGAAGGTCAAAAATGGATTCAAAAAACTTCAAAACCAATGTTTACGATAAGGAGAAAGAATTTGTCTCCAAATTTTCCCAAGGGTCGATCTCCCAAGTTCATGGTGGTTGTCTGCGCGGACTCGCAAGTATGCCCGACCTATGTTCTCAAATTCAATCTGGGGAGAATTCATCGTGCACAACGTCGCAAACATGGTTCCTCCCTACAAGCATAATGGTTTTCCAAGAGGGGGTTCTGCTGTGGAGTATGCTATTTTGCATCTCAAGGTGAAGAATATACTAGTGATAGGCCATAGCTGCTCTAGAGGAATCAACGTGCTTATGTCACTACCATACGATGGCACCCAAAACTCTCTATGGAATCATTTTAGAAACCAAGTAAAATGAAGCATCTATAAGCCTGATCTCAAACCAAGCACCAAATCTGGAGATTTCATTGCAATTGTAACAATTCACCAGGTATCAAGGATGAGAAGCTGCAATGGAGTGTTTTAATAAACAAATAAACAAAACATCAATTAAGGGGAAAGCCAAAATTAAAGAAAAAAATATCTACCACAGCAGAAAGAATGGAAATAATATAGAGCATACAGCAGCTATGGAATACTCTCAGGACACGTTGGGAGATATGCCTGTAAAACTAGACATATGGATGTTGATTATAAAAAATTGGTTTTAATTCAAACGGGGAAGGTGAAAAGTCAAAGACTGAATGCCACAAAG
Source organism: Pinus taeda (assembly GCA_000404065.3). NCBI lineage: Eukaryota > Viridiplantae > Streptophyta > Pinopsida > Pinales > Pinaceae > Pinus > Pinus taeda. The sequence continues at coordinate 245,306 of APFE031567888.1, read as the reverse complement.
ACATCTATCGTGGCAAAGAAATAAGAAAATATGGTCTATTTCTAACTTCAGTTACGATTCAGAAGGGATATACAACTACAGTTTCCGCCTCTTCATTGGTTGTCAATAGATTTCACATGTAACGCTGCCCCTTTTCAGAACAGATGGCTCGCTATTCATCTTTTGTTTGTTAATAATGATTAAATAATCCCCCATTATTTGTCGATATGTTTTCCCATAGATACTTTTATTTATTCTATGAAAAATCATTTGTAAGGGGTTGGGAGTTTCTAGGAGCAGTGTGGAGGAAAAACCCAGCGTTTGCATTTTACAGTTTTGGCAGCGGGTTAATGAAAAGATACAACTCTGATTTATGAGATTCATGTGGTGTTAGTTTTGGCATAAGTGTTTTCTTATTGTTTCATATGTGCCTTGTGATGTTTTACATTTCATTCATACTCATTTTCAAGTTGAATGCTTTTAAGTGAGAAAGGTAGAATTCAGTTTACTACTCTGCCTTGGGAAAGTGTTCATGTTTTGTGTGGCTTCTTCTGTCTGAGAAGGATTCATCACATATGCCCTTTTCATCCTCTCAACAGTCATTCCACTCCATATTATTCGAATTTAATTGCTAAATCTCCTGCCTATCTTGCCTCATGAAACACCCTATGTCTTTGAGTTAATTTCTCTGCTCAGGCTGTCCTTTGTCCCATACATCCCTGAAAATTCAGTCATCCATTAAACTATCTCTTTCATATCCATTTACTAGTCTAAAATAAATGCGCATTTTGAGTCATCTCAGACCTTCTTGTTTATTTTTACTGAGGTGACTCGGAGAGAGCCCTCTCCTATCCTCATAGGGCTAGCTACGAGGCTAGGCGTGGTATGGTGTTATCTTGAATCTTGCCTTCCTTCAGCCTAAGGCAGATTTGAGCACTAACACCCAGCAATCGAAAAAAGGAGCCTCTAGGCTCTGTGCAATCCCGACACTGGCTGAAATTCTCCCCAAGGCAACTGCGTCAACCTTCCTGGTCTCTGCATGGCTCTTCTTGAGCCTTTTTCTGCCCTCCTCAGCCTTTGTGTTGACCTCTCTCTGGCCCGAACAGATGACACAGTCCCTCTGTGTCAACCCTTCTTCGCCGCTTTCTGCTAGGAACAAATTTTGTCACTCAAGACAGCGATTTCTACTGCAAATGCTCTGCTTCAGCTGGTGCCTTCAGCTCTCCTATGATCTACAACCACCCTATAATAGCATGTTGAAATTTCTAAGTATTACCCTATATAAATTTTATATGTATTCTCTGGTTCATTTCTCCTACTTGTAAATTACGAACAAGTTATTTAAACATATAAATATCAAAATAAACACAATATAGTCTCAACCATATACAGAACAACAATTGAAAGAAATATAAAACACACAAGTGACACCATTATTTTTCGATGACTCTTCCCCAGAAAAGCCCAATGCGGGAAAACTAGTGCAACAATTCTGAGGGTTATTTTATTATGTAGTCTTTCCTTGAGTACAATTGGGTGCCAAACCAGCTCACCCGATAGAGAAAATAATCTGGCAGTAATACCTCTCTATTTGGAAGCAGATATTTAGAGAATCTTCCCCACAAAAACCTCTCCAACAACCTTTGAAGCTCAGCATCAGCCTGGAACCCTATTCTTCAGCTCTCTGAGGCACTGCACAACCTCTATGGCCCTCTGGGTCACTCCTGCAACCTCTACGTGGGTGACGCATGCCCTTCTGGCCTCTGTGTTGTCTCTACTAGGCTCTGCGTGGCTCCCTCCGGCTCTGCGTATACCTATCTCTGCTTATGCACTGGTCTCTCAACACTATCTCTGCCTCTCTACCTCATACTCACTGCTTTTCCCTACAACTGATCACTGATTCTATTTCTCTCAGAAAACCTCACTCTAGAAAATGGAATGACTTATCACTTTGGTGTATTCTCCAACTGACCCTCAAGCCTCCTCTTATACTTTTCTCGTTGGTCCTTCAACAGTCGAGATTACATTTCTAATCAATGGCTAATATTAGATTTGGCTTGATCCATGTCTTTTGGAACATTCTAACCTAGTTTTATATTAATACCCATTAATATTTTATTTTTCCTAAGTTTAGACTTAGGAACTCCATTAAAAATATTAATTATTTTAATATCTCCTAAACTAGGTAGAATCTTCCCAAACCATTTTTTATTCTTGGTGATGTCATGTGCTTTAGCCTCTCCACCAATTTGCATGGCTAGATCACATCCAATGCTACCCCAAATCAACAAAGGCCACTGCAGGACTTCGTCACCAGGATAGGTTGGATGGAGCTTCCAATTATGTCATCTAGAAGGCTAGGATGTGCTTCCTTCTAGATGAATATGGCCTGAAAGCCTACATTGATAATGTAGTGGCAATTCCCTAGGATGCAAATCAGTAGACATAATACAAGAAAGAGATGGAGTGAGAAAAGCAGTTGATCTTGGATGGAGTCCGAGATCATATTGTATCACATATAGCTGGCAATGATATTGCCAAACAAATGTGGATGCTCTCTCCACGTTATACCAGGGAACTTCCAAGCAACTGAAGATGTTTCTTTAGGAGAATCTGAGATGCATTTGGATGTAGAAGGGAAAGGCATAGATCCCTTCCTTACCAGGATTCAGGAGTTCCGAGACTAGCTTTCAGTTGTTGGGGTAACACCTCAACCCACAAATCTAGTGTGATTGACACTCAAAAATGTCTCAGAGGATTTACAAGCCATTGTCCAAAGCATATTGGGCAGAGATAGGCTACCAAAGTGGGATACGATGTGGGATGATTTGCAGCAAGAGGAGTTGAGACGATCTCTTTTAAAGAGCTCCACCAGTGGCACCGGCAATAGCGGATCAAAGACAGTGAAGGAGCAAGAAAATATGGCCCTTGCATCAAAGGGTACCAGTCAAGGGCATGGAGAGCAGAGGAAGAAGAAGGACATGTTAAAGGTCAAATGCTTTAGATGTGGTGACCTTGGTCACTACCAGTACCCAGTGTCCTCTCAGGGAGAAGGACAAGGAGGATGAGCAGGACTAGCAGGAAACATCTGCCGAGATCAACAAGTTGTCCTCCAAGTTGGAGGAAGGCTTTGCGATGTTCCCAGATATACCTCCAGGAGTGAGGTGGGGGGATTTGGTATTGTAGTCCTATAGAACTACAAATATTGGGCAGGATCCTTGAGGAGTCCACCTCGTGGATCAATATCTAGCTACTGGGGGGGGGCTAATGTATACAATAGTAGGATGGATCAGTGTCAGCTGATGCAGTCAGTTCTAGAGTGACAGTAGCAGACTAGTTGCAGTCAAATACTGAGGAGAATAGTGCAGAGTTGGCAGTAGTGCAGAGTCAGCAACAACTCAAATTATTCAGAGACAGTGCAAAGGCTAGTAGTAGCTAGAGACTCGGGAGACAAATGCATGACACTGAACACAATTGATTCAGTATTTTGGATGATTTTCAGTTGGAGATGTTGCAGTTGAAGTGCATGTTGAAATTTCTAAGTCTATCTGTTAAAAATTCTTCCTGTACTATCTAATTTATTTCTTCCTATTTGTTTAGTTATTTAACAAGATATTTACCATGTAAATACTAAAAATAAATACAAGTACAGTATCAACGCATACAGATCATAAATTGAAAGAAACAAGCACACAAGTGACACCATTGTTTTTGAACTAATGTCCCTAGAAAAACCCAATGTGGGAAAACCAATGTAGCTATTCAGAGGGTTTTATTATTATGTAGTTTTAGAATACAATGAGGGTGCCAGAAATAGCTCACCCAACAGAGAATGCCCTCGACAGCAGTACCTCTCAGTCAGAGACAAATATTCTGGCTAAATCACCGGATGAACAATCCCACAGCAACAATACAACTTTCTGCTCCTCTGTGTCACCTTGATAGGGAATGTATCACCCTATCCAGCTCCCCAACTCCAATCTGCCCCACAAAATCTCCCGGCATTTCCTCTAGGGTCTGCATCATCCTTTTTGGCCCAGCATTAGCCTATCTGGCCTAGAATTATCCTCTCGCGGCTTTGTGTCAGCCTCTGGAGCCTCTACGTCTCACATGCTAACCCTCCTTAGGCTCTGCGTAGCTCCTGGCTACCTCTACGTGGCCTCTAACTGCCTCTGTGTGGCCTTTAACTACCTCTACATGGCCTCTATCCGGCTCTGCATCAACCCTCTCTTGGCTTCTGCGTTGATGCTTTCGGTACTAACTCTGCCTCTATGCTATGTAGTCATTGCCCCTCAGCTGCAACTCAGATTAGTTCACTCAATTTCCCCAGCAGACCTTGTGCCAAAAAATCAAGTTCTTGATCTCTCGAGGTCCTTCTTCTTTCTTTTCTCCGGCTTTCCTGCAGATACGAGAGCCGCATCTTATTCTTCCTCCTTCTTGATTTTGACCCCTTTTCCACTACTCCCTACCTTGGACACCCGTTTGATCTCTTCTTGATGATTCCTCCCAATCTGGAAGGTTCGTCCTGCCCAGTATGCTTTAGAAAAATACCTCCCAATCCTCTAAGATTGCATTCAATGTGGTCCTCACCATCAATTCTTGATTCGGTGTGGCCCCCAATGGAAGTTAGTTGATCACAGATCTCCTTCAATCCACTGAGGAAGACATCTATCTTCTCTCCCTTCTGCATCTGATATGATCACAATTGGTTTTCAAGTAACATCCTCCTCTGCATGGAAGTATGCTAGTACAATTTCTTCATAGCTTCCCACATCTCATTTTTCATTTCTTTCTCAGCAATATGTGGCACCACATGATCCTTGACACCATCAAGGATGATGCACTTTGCCTTGGCCATTACCTCCTCGTACTTGTCATTTTTAGCTGGGTCAACCAGGATCGCTATCGTTTTCAAAGATGAAGTTTGAGGCTTCGTCCAGTCTATCCTAATCTCTTAGCCCATTCACTGCCATTTCGCTGCTCCTTTTTAGACTCTTTCAAGTCTTTCCACTTCTTGTCTGGAAGTTCTCAGTGTGACTCCCTCTGAGCCTCAATTTCCCTTCTAGAAATCCCTCTTCCAATGTCGAGATGCCCCAATCCAATCGTTTGTGTAGCTGCACCACTGATCCAGATTTATTGGCTAGAAATCATCGGCAACAACTCCCTCCTCCTTGGTCTTGCCTTGTTAGGTACTGTTCAGACCACATTACCCCACCAGCTTCGCTCCGCAACTTACCCACATCCTCGTATGCCCTAGCAGTCTAAAGGTTAGAGCCTCTAGGCTCTGTGAAATCCCAGCACTGGCATAATCTGCACCTCTTGGCCACAGCATTGATCCTTCATGACTGAGAAATATGACTAGGCACTGTGTAGGTCAAGTCTACTCCTCTCTGCCTCAGCGATGATCCTCCTCTTGGCTCGAACTGATAACACATGCTCTCTGCATCACCCCTTCCTTTCTACTTTCTACTAGGAACAAATTTTCTCACTTAGGACAACTGTTTCTGCTACTGCTGCTCTGCTCGGCCGATGCCTTCAGTTATCCTATGATCTGCAACCACACTCTAATACCATGTTGGAATTTCTAAGTCTACCAGTTAGAAATTCTTTCTGTACTATCTGATTTATTTCTTCCTACTTGTTCATTTATTGAACAAGTTATTTACCATGTAAATACTGAAAATAAATACAAGTAGAGTATCAACACATACAGATCATAAACTGAAAGAAACGAGCACACAAGTGACACTGTTGTTTTTGGACTAATGTCCCTGGAAAAACCCAATGCGGAAAAATCGATGCAACTATTCAGAGGGTTTTATTATTATGCAGTTCCAGAATACAACCAGGGTGCCGAAAATGGCTCACCCAACAAAGAATGCCCTTGGCAATAGTACCTCTTAGTCAGAGACAGATATTTTTACTAAATCACTAGTTGAACAATCCCACAACAACAATACAACTTTCTGTTACTCTGCGTCACCCTATCTAGCTCTCCAGCTCCAATCTGCCCCATGAAATCTCCCAGCACTACCTCTAGGGTCTACGTTAGCCTCTCTAGCCTAGCATTAGCCCAGTGTCAGCCTATCTGGCCGAGCGTTAGCCTCTCGGGGCTTTGCGTTAGCTTCTGGAGCCTCTATGTCTCACACACTAGCCCTCCTCAGGCTCTGTGCAACTCTTAGTTGCCTCTGTGTGGCCTCTAGCTAGCTCTGCGTCAACCCTCTCCCGGTTTTTGTGTTGATGCTTCTGGTACTAACTCTACCTCTCTGCTATGTATTCACTACCCATCATTTGCAACTCAGATCAGCTCACTCAATTTCCTCAGCAAACCTTGCCCCAAAAAATCGAGTTCTTGATCTCTCTTAGTGTGTTCTCCAACTGATCCTCAAGCCTCCTCTTATAATTTATTGTTGATTCATCAACGGATGATATTAAATCTCTAGTCAACGACTAAGCTTAGATTTGGCTTGAATTTTGATCCATGACTTTTGGACCATTGTCACTCAGTGTTACATTAATTCAGATTAATATTTTATTTTTCCTATGTTTAGACTTAGGAACTCCATTAAAAATATTATTTATTTTAATATCTCCTAAACTAGTTAGATTCTATCCCAACCATTTCTAGGTCTTGGAGATCTCATGTGCTATAGCCTCTCCACCATTTTTTGTGGCTAGAGCACATTCGATGTTACCCCAAATCAACATGCAGATGTAGTGTTGGCAACAATATGGTAGTGTTAGTAGCAGCACAGATGCAACATATATCGGATTTGTGCAGTGGTTGGTGGGCAACATCAGCCAAACATCAACAACGTGACAGAGGTGATACAAAGACAAAGTGTTGTGGTAGGGTGTGCACCACTAGAACACATTCCTCGCTAAGACGGAGTGTTATTTTTTATAGCATCAGATGTGTTCTAGCCATGAAATTTGGTGGAGAGGCTAGAATACATGAGATCTCAAAACCCAAAAATAGTTTTTGGAAATTCTGCCTAGAAGTGTCTCAATTATATTATTAATCGATTTTTAAATATTTCCTAAGTCTAAACTTAGGGAATATGGTTAATTAATCAATATTAATTGAGATAAGGTGAGAATCATCTAGAAACTCACACGGGTTGATCTAGAGGTGATCCTAGGCATCAATTATGTTTTAATCATGGCTGTTGGTACTCCAACAGTGGATTATAAGAGGAGGTCGATGTGGTGATGGAGAAGACACTTGAGCAGTTCGATTTCTTGGCAAATTGATTTCCAGAGTAGCAATAGTCAGTTGTCAGAGAGAGCCAGAGATTGAAGCAGTGAGTGAGGGGCAAGGACAGTGATTCAGAGGAAGTTTTCTAGATCCTAAGAGACAGCAGCAAGAGGACCAAGTTATCCCAATCAAGCAGTGTAGAGCTTTGCAAAGTAGCTTTAGAGAGGGCAGTTCGATTTGCGGGAGACAAAATCGTTCTCAGATATAGAGGTCAGGCAGAGGTTCTAGAGGGCCAGAGAGACGAATTTCTTAATAGCAGAAGAAAAAACAACTTCATCAAAGACAAGTCAGGGGTAAGACGTCATAGTGACTTCGTAGTCTAGCATAGAGGGCGATGCAAAAGCTTCAACAGGCTGAGTTTTCTGTAGGCAAGTTGTGTCGGGATTGCCTATGGAGGAAGGGTAAATTTGCTCAATAATTTTGCCTAGATTTTCTTGTTGTGTATTTCCAATTTCAAGCATGCAAATTGTACTCATATTTTCACTGCCGCATAATAATAAAACCCTCATTGTTGCACTGGTTTTCCCAAGTTGGGTTTTTCTAGGGACATTTGTCCAAAAATAATTCTCATATTTTATGTGTGTGTGCTAGCATTTCTCAGTTCCCATTGCATTATTTTTTTGTAGTTTTTTATTTGTGAGGGTTGTAGTGAAATTTATTTAGTATTTGCCATAGAAAGAAACCAATAAATTTTTAAATAAAAGTAACAATTAGGAGAATACTTCTAGTTACTACAATAAGATTATGGTTTATGGAGCTTTCACAGAAAATAATATGCCTAATAGTCAAAGACGCTTCACGACCTAAGTTAGGGATTCGAATACGGTTCCTTCAATCCACAACTTGTCCTTTGGAAACAAAAATATGGCCCAACAAGCAATGACAGCTACCAAAGAAAAGTGACTCGACTCTCTTCCTACCCTTAAGAAAAAACACAACCCAATTGATAATTCTATCTATATATATCTATATCTATATCTACTTATATATATATATATATATAATATATATATCACCTTCAATATACCTACAGTCTCATGTCCAAAAAGATGAAGAAGTATGTGGCTCTCCTTGGCAGGGATATGTCACAAATGCATCACCCTCAACTGCCCATAATCGTCAAAACTTCAAGCCATACCTCACTCAGCTTCCAAACTAGTGAGGTCCTTAATTTCTATTCAAATGATCTAGAGTGATAGGCACAAAGATTTCTAACTCAACTTGCATATACTCTTGGTAGAAATCAATCCCTGAGGAAAGATGGAATCAAATTTAGACTTTCGATCCAATTTTTCACCCTACAGATTCACATGGAAATGCGCTTAGGAATTAGAAAAATAGATCGACTAGTGATGTTGTTCCAGTGGCTCGGGAACTTTGATCCTGTAGTATATGGATAATTCATCTTGGCTTTAGAATGAGATTCGATCTGGCTCTATTTTTTTTTTGTTGGAAAGAGAATGATCCTTCAGCCTCTATATGCATTGAAATTTGGACAACTACAATTTTCCCTAACTTTGACGATATGAAAATTAAATCGGCCCACAAATCAAGTATGTTAATGGAATTCGATCCCAAATTTAACTTCACGAAGAAAAAAAAAAGTTGATTTAGCTCTAGGTGTTCTCGCCCTTTAAAAAAATTGGTTGTGTTCAAAACCCAAATAAAAATGAAATTCGTCCCCCACTTTAAATAATAAGCCACGATCCAACAATTTGACTCAGATAATTCAACTAATAAAGTTTGACTCAGATAATTCAACAATTTGAAATAGCTATTGTGGAATGCTTAATATTCACCAGAGAATTTTCTCTTAGGCCAACAATTTGTTGGGTATTTCGTCGAACCAAAATAGCTGCAACTGAAAATTGAAAACCCACATGCTAAGCCAAGATTAATGCTTTGAAACAACTGTAGTATCCCTTTCAGAAATTTTGTGGTATTTTTCTGAGAATTTTCTTTATAAATTTTTATTTCGACATTTTCGCGAAAAAAACCCCCGAAATTACACCAAAATGCACCAGTAAATAGGAATTCATAAATTATACAAGCACATCTATGGCAAATCGATAAAATACAACATCTACATTGATAACTTGCAGAAGTAATCCTAGAAACTCAACTAACATCAGAAAATGCAGTATGAGGAATGATTCAAACTTTATCTATTATAATATAGCATACAAAGTACAATTGGAAATATCTGAGACAAAATAGAAGAGAAGATAACTGAGGTGACCTCCAAATATTTCGGTTATGCTAATCTCAATCTCTCAAATCTCCACAACAACTGCAATCTCCCTCTAATAACACCTGCCACTAAATCATTTGATAAAAATGATGACGCTCCAGTTGAGGACCTGAATGGTCCTCACTCCAATATCATTGAAGCTATATGATACTCCTAGATGAAGTCTCCTCAAGAAGTGTTGGGTTTTCGTCTAACACTCAAAAACATACCCAAGGGTTTCCGTCCTAGGGCTACTGAAGTAGAGAACTAGATTCTCAAACCTCTCACACAAGATTATGCTCAAATCCAAGATGTTCTTTAATGGCCTCCACTTCCTCTTTTTATAGATCTAGTGGACCCCTCTAGAACCCCCTATTTTATTATTATTTTAATCATTAAGCAGATTTCCCTCTTTTTATTTCACTTAAAATATATTTTTAATGTGGGAAAATAGTAAATTGTCCACCATGCCATTGAAACTCACTTCTAACCATGCCATCTTATAGATATTCTCTTTTTGGTTCCAACGACCTATTACACTAAGGTGTTTCATCAAGTCTTCCTCTCGGAATGCCACTTTAAGCGTAATTAATTGAGTTAGGCACAATAATAATCTTCTTTTATGGGAATTATCAGAATGCAATGGAACAAGAAGAAAGTTGTGTGGAACCAATCCTGATGATGGCATATGGCAAGTGAACTCCTCCAGACCCCATAAAACATCTTCAAAAGCCCCTGGGCATGTTAATGATGTAAACCTGCACTTGTGACTTGTCTGCCTTTAATCCTAAAAAGTCATCCTAACCATGCCATAAGAAACACTAGAAAAAATAACATCACAAGAAGGGTGGAAAAAAAATGTTGGGGTAACTCATGTATCCACGATTGCTCCCTCCTACATCTGTATGCCCTAATATGTGTACATCATCATCATTACCATCCTTGAACCCATTGCATTTGGCTTTCAGATCCCTGTGTTCCCATCCACCTCATCATTATTCACATGATCCCTATCAATTAAAGGACGTATCTTAGACTTCTCTTTCCCCTTAGTGGTTGGGAACACCTAATAGGGTTGTTTATTAACCACTCCTACCTAGGGAAATAACACTATTGCCAACTTAAAACCCAAAATTTGGAAGGGAAGCCCATTATGAAGTCTCAATGTGCCCTTGATTAACAAGCTTGATTCACTTAGATGTAGTAATGAATTATTGTACATGATGGTGAGGAAGCACACTATATCTTATATGTAATTGGCAGGTAGTTTCATCATGGGATGGGCAACTTAATTGGGGCCTGAGCCCACCATAGGATCATATTGACACTCCTAGGGGATGCGTTGAGAGCCATGGGAATCCATCATGTGTTAGAGCATAATTTCATGGCATGGGAACCTTTAGCATCCTCAATAGTCTCCTCATTGCCCCATATTATTCACTATATGATGCACTTGGACTAGTGTGCCCTCATAGACTTAGCATATTATGGCAATTGATCCAAGGCCCAAAGGAGGGAAAGCACAACCATCAAAGCCCTCATTACTGGAGTAGTACAGGCTTTTCTATCATTAGAAGACCCATGAGACCAGTTCAAGTGGCCCAAAACCATTCTGGGGCCCCGCATGAGACCAAGCAGCCATCTCCTTGTTCAAGATTTATAGAGCCCTCTCTCTCATTTTGGCACAAAGAGGACTCAACATGGTCGTCCAACGACTGTACATTAGCATGGCATCATCAATTTAGCTAGCATTTGGTTGGTTTATTCACAATTTATAAAAGCTACTTGGTCAGCTTGTGATAAAGGCTTGTGTTTTGCACATATTTATAATATTAGGGAGCCCTAGGCTAATAATTCAACTTGGTGAGACACATATAAATAAAACTCACCTTCATTTGTATTGGATCATCATCATCACTTGGATTCTTCTCTTGTAAAATAACTAACACTTTTTCTTTGGAAGCTATTGGAGATTCATTGAGGCATTTTGACATTTGGAGCTGAAATTTTCAATCTTATTTGGAGCTATCTCATGAATTTTGGATGGATATATCATATTGTCATCTTGTAAGTGCTTCTTGTTGATTATTTTCTTTAAATAATGTCTAATGTATGTAATTGTTGCAACTATGTTAGGCCCCTATACTACTAGTGTAACCCCTTATTGTTATTAGTACAACCCCCTTATTATATTGTTGTACCCATGTAGTCCCCATATTGTTATTATTGTGCCCCATAGGAGCCCACTATTGTTATTATTGTGCCCTTACATTATTATTGTTATGTCGGATTTGATTATATTATGACCCCTTAGACTCCTATATATAGAAAGGAGATCTTGTCATTTGTATCATCTAAGAATTGTTCATTTGTGTAATGTAAAGGAGGTTGCCCCCTCAAAGAGGTTGAATTCTAAAATGTTAATCTATCTTTTTTGTCTTTTTGTGAGCTGGTTTCATAATATTTGGTATCAGAGCTTTGGATTCTACGGTTACGCTGATCCAAACAGGTCATCGTGGAATTTGCGCTATAACTTTTTTTCTTGATGTTTCAGATTCTAAAAGAAAAACCCATTTGGGTTGAAATAATTTTGAACCTCGGGTCTAAATTTCAAAGCTTGTTGTGCTATATTTACAGAGATGTGATCTGAGGAAGTTGGCCTTTTTGTAGCCTTCTGAATTACATTCCAAATAGGCGACCTGGGGAAAATCATCATAACTTTTGTTTTGAGCATCAGATTGCAATTTTGTAAGACATTATAGAAAGAGAATGGATAGTAGTTTCCTGTGTATATTTTTCAGATCTGAAGGTCAAAACAGTGACATGTGGCACTTCATACAAGTTCGCTCTTCTGAAAAGGTATATAATCAGGTCATTTTGGGAGATTGTGCATAGCTCTTTCTTGGAGAATCCAATTTCAATAAAACTGGTGGCATTAGAAAGAGGACACAGAGGACTACTACAAGTCACAATTTCCGAATTGGAAGATCCAAAATTACAGAGTTACAATTGTTTCAAGATCGAGCTCCTAAAATCAAGAAAAGGCGATATGAGGAAGTTTGATGGCACCATTGTTACAAAAGGTATGTATTGCATCTTCATATATAGAACCAGATCAATTTTTATGGTATAAAGGGCTTTTTTCTCGTAAACAACTTGTTACGTGGTCAATTTTCATGAAGGAAATGATAGCACATTATGAGGATACAAAGAGAAACACATTTTTTAGCAATTTGATAAATCTCAAACAAAAGTGTTCAATGGCAAAGCACATTAAGGACTTCCAAAAATTGAATATAAGGGTAAATGATATTCCATAGAAGCAAAGGGTTGATGTCTTCATAGGTGATTTAAAGGATAACATTCAACATGAGGTTCGCCTTTGGGAACCTGATTCATTGGAGAAGGCATTTAGGTGGGCAAGAAAAATTGAAAGCGAAATTACGGGAACAAGGAATCCCATCACTCACGACTATAATTATGAAAGTGTTTCTCCTCCTAGCCTTCCACAACCTACAAGGATTACATCACAACAATTGAAAGAGAAAAGAGAAAAGGGTCTTTGTTACAATTGTGATAGCAAATCAACTAAAGGCCATAAGTGTGCTGAGAAGAAATGATTTTACATAGAGTATGAAGAGGAGGAAGAAAAGGATCAAGAAACATCAAAAGAAGAGGATATACGCTAGGAACAAACCCCAGAGAAAGAAGTTGTGAATCCAACCATATCTTGTAAAGTATTTACAAGAATTACCACTCCTCAAACTCTCAAGATAGAAGGACATATCAAGAATAAAAAGGTTCAAGAAGTGAAAGATCATATCGAGAAAGAAGAAATGAACCCAACCATATCTTGTAATGCGTTGGCTAGAATTACCACTCCTCAAACTATCAATATAGAAGGACATATCCAGAAGAAAAATGTTCAAGAAGTGAAAGATCACATCAAGTGTCAAGAAATGAATCCAACCATATCTTGTAAAGCATTGGAAGAAATTACCACTCCTCAACCTCTTAAGATAGAAGGACATATCAAGAAGAAAAAGGTTCAAGCATTGAAAGATCACATCGAGCATCAACAATAAGTTCTCCAATTTTCAAAGGATAATGCCACTTTGGTGCATAATCGAATGAAACAATAGGTAGATCAACATCGCAGTGAAAATTTATTTGATGTAGGTGATTGGGTATTTTTACGGCTACATTTCAAGCAAACTATTTATGAGAAGGAAATGTTGGCAATACTACATGCACTTAAGAAATGGCGACCTTACCCAATGGGAAGACACTTCATTGTAAAAATGGATCATGATAGTCTTAAATACTTTTTAGAACAAATATTATCTTTAGAAGAACAGAAAAATGGGTCGTAATTGGGTTATGACTTTGACATCATCCACAGAAAAGGGAAGAAAATTTTTGTTGCAGATGCACTCTCAAGAAAGAATGAGGATGTGGAAGCATTGTTTTGTGCTATTTCTATTATCCAACCAGATTGGATAAATGAAGCAAGGGATGAATGGAAAAGGACAGAGAAGTGTGGCCACCATTCAAAATTGCAGAATATCACAATCAAACAATTTGCAGACTTGAAGAGGAAGGAAAAATATATTGAACTTGGAGAGTCACAGAAACAAGACCACAGCTATGAAATCATCCTTTAAGAGTATCTCATCAGTGGAAGAACAAAGTCGATATCCAATGGGAGGACAAGAATTTTATACAAAGCATCAAGAACTACTCAAGCATTGAGGCAAACACTTTTTGAAGGAGAGGGGCATGTTAGGCCCTATACTACTGGTGTAACCCTTATTTATTAGTACAACCCCTTATTATATGTTGTACCATGTATCCCCATTGTTATTATATTGACCTTACATTATATTTTTATGTCGGCTCTGATTATATATGACCCCTTAGACTCCTATATATAGAAAGGAGGTCTTGTCATTTGTATCATCCAAGAATTGTTCATTTGTGTAATGTAAAGGAGGTTTCCCCCTCAAAGAGGCTGAATTCTAAGGCGTTGATCTATCTTTTCTATCTTTTTGTGAGCTGGTTTCATAACAAACTAGGTTAAATGCTATTGTGCCCTAATTATTGAAAATTATTTTTGGAAAGTTATTTGATCGGAAATTGCATATTTTACTCATTGTATAGCAAATGATGAATGTTGCTAGTGGATGAAATTATGCCTTCCCTCCATAAGACTCCATAAATCTTGAGTGGGTAAATGTTAAAGGTTGATAGCTAGGGCATCAATATTTAGCCTTTTAAGGAAGATTTTGGCCAATTCATAATCATCTAAGACTCCACAGCCCAAAGGACTAGGAACTAGTCCAAGAAACTTGGTGATCAACTCCCCTCTTCTCCATATTTTCTCCTCCTCAAATTTTCGGCCCATTTCTCTAGGACAGCTAGGCTGGGGCATCAAATGAATGCCTTTAGAGTGAATTTTGGGATTTCATCAGGATAAGACTCTTCCTTAGGGTCTTGCTTAGAGGATCTCCAAGTTTAGTGGATTTCTCATAGTTCCTCATCCATAAAATCTTGTGCCCTAGATGTGCCATAGAAGGGAAACCCTAATTTGTTTCTCCTATTCTAAGGGAATTTCTTGAGGGTTGTATGAGCATAGTATTCGTTGGAATAAATCATAAGAAACCTTTATCCTCCCTTTCCTTGACCTAGTGAATACCTTGGAAGTATTTCTTCCCACAGTTATTCAGAAAACCGTAGATCTAGCACAATTTTGTTCGTAGGTGTCTCAAAGGTAGTGAAGATCCTTTTGGAAGTGTTAAAACATCACATTGAGCTTCTTTGAGAGGTCATGTACCATCGCTTAGAGTCTTGATGTTAGGAGTACCTATTACTATTACAATTCTCAAACCCTAAATCTCCATCTCCGCCTAGGCCATTCTTGGAGAGTGTTTAACTTCCTTGAAGTATTGAACCATTGTTGTGTCTCTTCTTGAATGGGCTTTATGGAATCTCATTTCTTACCTAAATCATTGATTTTTTCATTCTAAGTGAAGTCCTTCTTACTGGGATTCATCCCACCGGAGAAATTCTATAAAGAGCAAGGGATTTTGACCGAGGTAACAATGGGTCATTGTCCCATTGTTGTCACTTAGTTTAGTGGTTGTCCCTTAGCTTTTCCATTCCTTGGGGCCTTGCTAGATTGTGTGGTAACACATTGCAATAGAGTCGACCAGATCAATCTAGAAGCAACAATTAAACTCTTAGACCATGTCGCCTGCAAGACCTTTGGAGAAATCAAACAATGAAGGATAGAAATATTAAGATTAAAGAAAAATTCGAGTTTACGTACCTCTATGGAAGGATAATTAGTCAATGAAGATCTGTGACCATATTATCTTTGTGATTATGACCTAGTTCAAAGATGAATATGATTAGTAGTCCTTAATTAGGGTTGTCTGTAGAGTATCCCAAAGTAGTTTAAGAAGTTCTAATATGAATTCTAAGTTTATAAATGTCTAGCATGACTTGTAATGAATGAAACTAACTTCTTGGTTTCAAAAGAAGAACCTCTAAATTGTGAGACGCAAAGTTTTGAAAGATATATATATATATATATATAATATATATTATATATAATATATATATATATATTATATATATATATATATAATATATATATATATATATATTATATAATATATATATATATATATATATATATAATATATATATAATATATATATATATATATATATAAAGTCTAAATTCATCTCAATAAGAATACATGTACTTAGATCAAAAGGAGTTTAATATTTGAAATTAGCAATGCAGAAGAATAAAATCAAAGTATGACTTGATGACCAAATCTTCTACACTATTGTAAGAAGCCTTTGTTCAAAGGATATGTCAAAAGGAGATAGAGTCTCTTGAGAAGAAGTAGAAATAGTGCCTTCAAAGGAAAGTCGACATTCATTATAGAACACCCAACCTGACTGATATGTCTGAAACAAGAAAGTCTAAATAAGTCATAATCTGATTGAAGGCATTTTTTATTTAAAGGGCTTGCATAAAAGTTGAACTAAAGGCAGATACTAGAATGAAATATTGCAAACATTGTTGGTGATTTTATTAAAGGGTTTCCATATTTGAAGATGGTGCAACCATGAGTATCGAATGTCTAGGGTTTGTAAAAAAAACCCTAGTTGAATCTTGAGAATTTGAAGGTCTTGAAAATATGTATGTTTGTCCAGGTCAAATGTTTTGGAAATCTCTAAGGTTTGTGAAACCCTAGAATTGACAATATTGAAAAATAATAAAGATAAAAAAGAATACAAGAAAAAATGTTATTTGGGTTTGGAGTTAAAACCATATCATGTTAAAAAGGGGTTGTAAATCAAAGTTGAGGGCCTATGGATTAACTTCTTCTGCTCAAGAAGAAACCCTAGCTTCTATAAGATTTTACATTTTGATGATGAGGCTATTTTGCAGATTGGATGCAAGAAATATAAAGACTAAGAGTTGTTGTAATTTGAAGAGATAAATATCTTGTATTTTTTTATTTTTATTTTTAATTATTACTACCATTGGATTGTTTATGGTTTGTAAACCCTAGGTAAGGTTTGGAAGATCTAAGGCTTGTGGACCAAATCCTAGAACTGATTATGATTGTTTGAAACAAGAAACCCTAACTCCTTGTTAAGATGTGTATATTTTAATGATGATATCGACTCCCTGATGATATGGATTTCTTGATGATGATATAGAATCCTTGATGATGTGGATTTCTTGATAATGATATGGAATTCTTGATGATGTTGTGGACTCTTTAATGATGATATGGATTTTTTGATGATGATATAGACTCCTTTATGATGTGGATTTCTTGATAATGATATGGAATTATTGATGATGATATGGACTCTTAAAAAATGATGATGTGGAATTCTTCATGATGATATGGACTCCTTGATGATGTGGATTTCCTAATGATGATATGGACTCCTTGAGGATGTGGACTTGTTGATGATGATATGGATTTCTTGATGATGATGATGTGGATGAGCTTAACTCCTTTATGAGTTGAACGAGGTTGACTGGTGTGAAAATTCTATCATTGTAGCTATTGATTTACTTTTCCTACTTATTCCACAATAAGTTATTTATGAAATTACTTCAATAAACATTAAAATAAATATTCTTGAAGATATCACACTGTAATACAGAAAAAAAAAATATGCACAAGAATAAACGCATTGACACAGTTATTTTGGACAACAGTCCTTAGAAAAACCCAATGTGGGAAAACCAATGCAGCAAGGGAGGTTTTTATTATTCAGCAATTCTTGAGTATAATAGGGTGCCAAACTGGCTTACCCATAAAGAGAAAAATTCTCCAACACTTCTCCCAATTCTAGCGTCAGCATGGCTAACCTCTGCATGGCTCTTAGACCCTCTATGTCAGCCCCTGCTTGACTGCATCAGCCCTAGACCTCTTTGCGTCACCCACGTAGGCCTAGTTAATTACTGCGCAGTCTCTTGTTGCCTCTAGTTAGCCTAAAATTCCTTGCATCTGCTTCTCCTACCTCTGCATTGATCTCTAGTGCCTGATCTCGTCTCTCTATTCCGTACTTTCTGCCTCCTGATTGCTCACCAGACCACTGGTTCAATTTCTCAGCTAACCCCGCTCCAGAAATTGCACTCACTCATCTCCCTTAGTGTGTCCTCCAAGTGACCCTCAAGCCTCCTCTTACACTTTTCTCGTTGACACATCAACAACCAATATTAAGTCCCTAATCAACAGTTAATATTAACTCTGGCTTGATCCATGAGTTTTGGACCCTTCTAACACAATTTTATATTAATTCACGTTAATATTTTATTTTCCCAAAGTTTAGACTTAGGTACTCTATTAAAAATATTAATTATTTTAATATCTCCCAAACTGTTTAGAATCTGCCCAAACCATTTTTTGGTATTGGATATCTCATGTGCTTTAGCCTCTCCACCAATTTTTTTGGCTAGAGCACATCCGATGCTACCCCAAATCAACACTCCCTCTTAGCGAGGATTGTGCTCTAGTAATATTCCTCACGGAGTATCACCTTGATCATCTGGCATCGGTCCCTGTGTTGATGCTAAGCCTCCCTGCCCAATATCCTCTGCACTGCTACATCCTGTACTGATGCCCATGGCTCTGCTACTACCACTGGTCCATTTGTACGACAACTCCCTCTGCATCTGTGTTGCTGCTAGTCCTTTTTCCCAATGTTGCATCCGCACTACAGCTCCCTCTGCATCCTTGCTGTTATCACTCCCATTTTTGCTACTGAAACAGGTTCTTTACCATCCCCATATTTTCCTTGAAGTAGTCAAACTTTTTCCTTCCAAGGGCCTTGGTGAGGATGTCTGTGACCTATTCTCATGTAAGAGTGTGGCTCAATTGTACAACTCCTCATTGGACACCGTCCCTGACAAAGTGATATTGGATATCAATATGCTTGACCTATCATGAAACACTGGATTCTCAGAGAGATTGATGCAACTCTGATTATCGCACATGATCCTAGTCGCCTCCATATTCTTATTGAATAGGTTCACAAGTAGTTTTCTAAGCCATATGGCCTCACACGAATTTGTGCTCGTCACCGTATATTCTGCCTTAGATGAGCTCAGGGCCACGAACTTCTATTTCCTACTGCATCGGGAGGTCATTCTCGATCCAATGTTGAAACAGTACCTAGAGGTACTTTTCTGATCGAATGAAATTCCTGCCCAATCTATATCAGTAAATTCACTCAATCTAATATCCTTACTCTTGGTGTACAAGAGTCCATAATCGACTATTCCCTGTAAATACCTGAGAACATGTTTGGCTGCTGCCTAGTGTACCCTCTTTGGTTCCACCATGAACTAACTAAGGGTGTTGACAACGTAGCAAATGTCTTGCCTGGTATTGACCAAATACATCAAGGACCCTATAAACTGCTTGTATAGGGTGGGATCGACATCCTTGTCTTTTGATGCATTAATATTCTTCCAGATGGTGATCATTGGGGTAGCCATAGGTCTATAGTCCTCCATCACGAATCTTTTCAGGATTTCTGTAGCATACCTCCCGTGCCCAAGGAAGATTTCTCCCTTCTACTACCAAACTTCCAACCCTAGGAAGTAGTGCATTTGTCCCAAATCCTTCATATCGAATTCTATGGCTAGATTCTTCTTGCAGTCCCCAATGAGTCTAGATGATCCTATCAGAAAGAGATCATCCACATACAATACTAAGATTAGCTGCTCATTCTCTTCAACCAGATAGTAGAGATTCGGATTTGTGTCACTCTTGAAAAACCCCATCTTTTATAAGTAGCCATCTATTCGACAATACCTTGCTCTCGGTGCCTGTTTTAGCCCATATAAAGCTTTCTTCAATCTGCATACATGAGACTTCTTCTCATGAGTTTCAAAGCCCTCTCGTTGTTCAATGTATACCTCCTCTTCTATTACCCCTTTTAGAAATGTCGTTTTGACATCCATCTAATGGATCTCCCATCCCATCTGAGTTGCAAGAGATATCGCAGTCCTAATATATGTATACCTCGCTACTGGGGCGAAGGTCTCCTCATATTCAATCCCTTCTTTTTTAGCATACCCCTTAGCCACAAACCTGGCCTTGTCTTTCTCAACACTACCATCTGCATCATATTTGATCTTGTAGATCCATCTTGAACCTACCACTGATCTGTCTTGAGGCCATGGATCCACCTCCTAGACATCGTTTACCATTATGGAGTTGTATTCCTCTACTGTCGCATCTATCCAAACCTGATGTTGAGCTGCCTCCTTGAAACTAGCAAGCTCTCCATCCTGAGCTACTAATGCCTGATATCTATTTGGCTGTTTTCACTCCCTCTTATTGTTTCTTGGCGCACCGATGAAGTCCTCTGCATCTCACAAAATCTAACGAAATTCCCTGCTAGTTCTTACTCCTCTAGTAGGTGCCTTTATTTGCTCCTCCTCCTCATCCTAAGAATCTTCCTGTCCTGAGGAAGAATTCTTTACTTCTATTCATTAAAGAGGCTTAATCAATGACTCCTCTTTAAACTGCTCCTCAAAAGGAATCTCGCGAGATCTTCTGAAAGGCCTATCCTCCATGAACTTTATATCTCGTTGTACTACTACCTTCCTACTACATGGAAGATAGATTGTGTATGCCTTAGCGTTCTCACTATATCCCACCAAATATCCCTTTTTCGTAGTCTAATCTAGCTTCTTCCTCTTTTCTTCGGGTATGTGGCAATATGCTAAACTCCCAAATATCCTGAAATGACTGAATTCAGGTGTCTTCTCTGTGAATACTTTCTCTGGATTAATCTTGCCCCCTGCCCGATGAGGAGTCATGTTTTGAACATAGACTGTTGTGTTGCATGCTTCTGTCCATAAGAATTTTGGCATATCCTAATCATACATCATGGCCCTAGCTGCTTCTACAATAGTCCTGTTCTTTCTTTCTTTCTGCTACCACATTCTGCTCTGAATTGTAGGGAGCTTTCCACTCTCTTCTGATGCCCTCCTTAGCGCAAAAATTAGTGAAGTCCTTATCGACATATTCTCCACCATTATCTGAGCACAAAACTTTTATTTTCTTCCCAGTCAGACTCTCCACTGGAGCCTTGAACTCCTTGAATCGATAGAAAACCTCATCTTTGGTTTTCAGAAAATAAATACAAGTTTTCCTTGATTTTTCATCAATTAAGGTAAGCGAATACTCGGCACCACTGAGAGCTTTGACAGACATAGGTTCACAGATATCTGAGTGTATCAATCCTAGTACACTCTTGGCCCTGTGTTTACTCCTAGGAAATTCTACCTTGGCATACTTTCCTAGAGCACATCCCTTGCATACATCATCACGTTCCGTACTCAAATCCGGAAATCCTGTTACAGTGCTCTTGAGAATTCTCAGAGCTCCATGGTGCAAGTGACCCATTCTTTTATGCCATAGTTCATTTAAGTCCTTGTCTCCATCACTGCCTATTAGTGGCATTGGTGATTCTAGTTGTAACCTATAGAACCGATTACTTTTGATCCTGATCTACACTTTCTTTTTCAAGCTCAGGTGTTTCACGTATACCTTCTCCTTGATGAAATATACGTCATAGCCCTCGCATTGTAATTGTGACATGGAAAGTAAGTTCATCCCCAATCTTGGTACATGCAACACATTTTTAGCACATAACCGTTCTCCTGATTCTATCTTAAAAACTATGGTACCCTTCCCTACTGGAGGACACTTTGCCTTATTCCCCATGGTGATTTGAAAATTCATGTTCTCTTCTCGATATTCTAAGAAAAACTCCATGATTCCTGTCATATGCCATGAGGCTCCACTGTCTATATACCATACTTCTAATGATGCAACACTAGTCATACATGCCACTTCTTCCAGCCTGGAAGCTCACATAGAGAAATCGAAATCTCTTTCTCTTGTGCAATATTTTGAGAATCTATGTGATTCCCTTGACATGGATTCCTCTACATCATGGTATCAACCCATAACTGATTTTCCCTTCCTGTCTTTGATTACTTGCTCTGGTACCATGTGAAAATTCTACCATTGTAGCTACTGATTTACTTTTCCTACTTATTCCACAATAACTTATTTACAAAATTACTTCAATAAGCATTAAAATAAATGTTGTTGCAGATATGACACTGTAATATAGAAACAAACCTATGCACAAGAATCAACACATTGACACAGTTATTTTGGACAACAGTCCTTGGAAAAACCCAGTGTGGCAAAACTAGTGCAACAAGGGAGGTTCTTATTATTCAGCAATTCTTCAGTACAATAGGGTGCCAAACTGGCTTATCCATGAAAAGAAAAATTCTCCAACACTTCTCCTAATCCCAGGGTCAGCCCGACTGAATTGTGTGGATCTTAGACCCTCTACATCACCCTTGCTTGACTGCATCAGCCCTTGATCTCTCTGCATCACCCACGCAGGCCTAGTTAATGACTGCGCAGTCTCCTGCTGCCTCTGCATCAGCCTGAAATTCTCTGTGTCTGCATCTCCTGCTTCTGCGCTGATCTCTAGTGGTTGATCTTATCTCTTTGTTCCATACTTGCTACCTCCTGACTACTCACTAGACCACTGGTTCAATTTCTCAGCTAACCCCCCTCCAAAAATTGAACTGACTGGTCTCCCTCAGTGTGTCCTTCAAGTGACCCTCAAGCCTCCTCTTATACTTTTCTAACTTGTGCCCTAGAAAATCAACATAATAAAGGGGATTCATATATAGCAATTGTTGAAGTGCCATTGTAAAATTTGTAAAGTGCTAATACAATCGTAGAAGTAAAATGCAAAATGAACATGCATGGTGCGATTGGGTTTAATAGTTTGCAACATGTTTACCATTAATAAACTAAACAATAGAAAGGTCCACCGGGTGCATGATAGTTACCAAATTCTGTTGTTTAGTTTGGCCTAAATAAGGTCACTACGCAAAAGATCATAGATGCATCTATGACGAAGATTAATTGAGCCTTGACACAAGTGGTCCTGGTGCATAAGGAATCACATCATAAATGTGTTAATATAGTTTTCCATTAGTGTATTATGATGCATTAAAATAATTTGATATTTTTCATTGCCAAATAGTTTGGTGGATTTGAAGTGGAACAAATGTGAGATGGGTCCATCAAGCAGTGGTCTTGGAGTCAATATTGTCATGCAAATAACATAGGTTCAAACCATAGGTGACATACAACCTTATAACCATGTGAGTGTTGATTGAATTTTACGGTTTTTCATGTTAAATTGAGCTTCTTAAACCCTTATTAAGAAACCTCATTTGAGAATTTTCCAACTTACAAAAGAAAAAAGTTCGCATAGAGACTGATTGTTTGCACATCTTCATTAAAAGAATTACAAACACTTTTAATATATAATTGAATGGAAGATTGACTAATGTGACTAGAAACAGCTATAACTCAAGGATATCTAATCTCACTGAGGGAGATTTGAGAACTGTTATTGATTCTCAAGGAAAGGTTATTGATTCTTAAGGAACTGTTTTATGAGGGGAAGGAGCAATTTTTAATAAATTAAAATTAATGGACTGGATCAATCATATTGTTCAAACGACCAAAGACACCTCCATGAAAAGATATGGAGATTTCAAACGATGAGATAATAGTAACTGTAGCAGGCAAAGACCACATAGTCACTTATATAGTTTGTACTTTCTAAATTTCAGTGCAAGCCACTAATCTTTGCGATGTCGAATGCCAAAAAAGGATATGGCAATTGAATTCTTCTATTCAGAAGATAGTTATAATAGAGGTTTCATCCGTAGAAGTTGTTGGAAAGAAAAATTTAGGAAAGGGATCGAGGAGACAAAAAGGTTAGAGAAAGTGAGGTGACAATTTTAAACATTTGAAATGAGGATGGAAAAGATTAGTAACGAGCTCATGAAAGATCACAATTAAGATGAGAGATCTTTGAAAAAGTAGGGCATTTATTACTTATTTTTTAACAACACTCTTTATTATTTTTGTCTTTAGGTAGGTATTAATTTAGTTAAATATGAGAAATATTTTTAAATTTAATAAAGTGCAATTTTAATTGTTTTTCTTTATATTTTTTGCAATTTATTTTATTGGTATTTATCTCTTATGGGATTGATTATCAATTTGGATATGCTATTGCCTAATCTCTCTAATAATGAGCCAAAAGTATATGGTCACATCAGATTTTGTTTTTGTTTTAATTACATTCCATAATTGAGTAAGACATTTGATAATTAGGCAATTGATGCATTTCTTTATTAAAATGTGGCAAAATAATTTTTATTTTAATTAAAAGTTTTAATATTAGAATTAACATGAAAAATGTCTAATAATTTTGTAACCTAATGTTGTAATCTCCATAATAATTTTTTTTTTTAAATTAACTTTTTTATACTTTAAAT